>NKZA01000079.1:0-74998 GCA_002374405.1 Metschnikowia cubensis
AATGCTTTATCCCCATCACGACGGAGTTTATAGATTTCCCAAACCTTTCGGCTAAGGTCAACTCGTTGCCTCCGTCAGTGTAGCGGGCGTGCGGCCCAGAACGTCTAAGGGCATCACAGACGTGTTATTGCCTCAAACTTCAATTGATTGTTGAAGTTATTATGCCAAACTAATACTTTACTCCTTGAGCAGAGAATAGAATGGCTTATCCAATTGAGAGAATGTGTTACCAAAAACTCTCCACTAGAACATTGGCAAGGGTTGTTCTAGAACCAAAAGAGTACCATCGTAGCACGTTTTTGTCTGGACAGCATCTGGACAGCATCTGGACAGCATCTGGACAGCATCTGGACAGCGTCTGGACAGCATCTGGACAGCGTCTGGACAGCTTCTGCAATTCGTTACGTCGGGAAGAGTAGGCTTCATGAATACCTAGAGCCAGGACCCTGCCGTGGATCTAACATTAACATTAGTTTTTTGTTATATGGGGGTATTTTTGTGTGGAGCTGATAGCAAATAACCTATGCAGAAGGTCAAAAGAAGACATGAGTCACGAATGATTGTTTGGATATTGATTATTGATTTGCTCCTTTCTCAATACACCGCCATTTGGCTTGAAAGACTGTGAGGCCGTACAAAACATTATATATTATTATCTTAATTTTGAATGTAGTTGGAACCATTTTTATTTCTCTCCTTTGAACAGTCTTGAAAAACACTGTAATATTTTGGTCTGTTCTCTGAAACTTATCTGAAGTATGATTATGAGCCCTGTTCTGCTACGCTCGACCGGAATTGACGACGCGGTCGGAATTGCCCAGCCACAGGACCTCCAAAGCCCACCGTCAAATTTAGAGAGCTAAAAAACTACCAGACTTATATCCGGAATTCCAGGATTCCAATGAACCCATTTTCGAAATAATTCCATCGAAAAGAGCCCGTTTGCGTTGGGCCTTTTTGTGCT
The DNA here is from genome assembly GCA_002374405.1 of Metschnikowia cubensis. NCBI lineage: Eukaryota > Fungi > Ascomycota > Pichiomycetes > Serinales > Metschnikowiaceae > Metschnikowia > Metschnikowia cubensis. The sequence goes on from NKZA01000079.1 coordinate 965, forward strand.
GAGGTCGCCGGGTGTACGGGTGTTTTGGTTCTCGCCAGTGCCAATTCCGAGGTATCCCTTTATTGAAACTGCAGTGTCCCCAACAATCTGCCGTGTTGGGAATACTGTACCCCTCAAGTTACGTTTCAGTCTATGCTAATATACAGGAATGTGTCCGTTGTAAATTAAAAGACCAAAGTACTATCGCAAGGCGGGTGGAAGCGTTTTATTGGTGTCCTGCACATAACACAACTCCCTTCCAACGCTTTTACGAAGTACGTCACGCCAAGTACTCGTTAATGCTATTACCAATGATGGGCAGAAGTCCACTGTGATTTTGCTTAGTCAAAGGTGGAGCTTATGTTGCTTATACTGCTATAGTTAAATCGCTACAGGGTATAGTTCTAAGTAAAATTGCAAGTGGGGCAAGCTGTGTGTGGAAGTTGTCAACATATTTTTCAGTATGTACCAATATACAGGCATGTAAATCGTACCATACAAAACCGAAGTCTTCAAAGGACGCTGTCACGTTTGATAGTAATCTCTCATTTATATCCTGCACATAGCCCCATTCCCCCAGGATACATCCCTCTACGTCCCTTGACTCCGTTTTTTATTTGAATTCACCCGAATTTAGACCTGTACAAAGCCTGTGGGAGAATGGCATACGTAGAAGCTTTGGGGAGATTTTTGCTCTTCTAATTCGGCTGATTTCTATCCTTAAAGCGTATCTGATATAGAAAACTAGAGTAGTAGAGAAATACTAGACCAATACCGATACTAAAAAGAGTGATAATGCCGTTAGAGTAATTTCTGTGTTATTAGAACGTTTTGACCACTTTTCTTTGTAGCGGATCAGCTTGTGGAGCTTGTTATGTCTTTCTACAGTTCAAGTTTAGCCTAGATGTGACTTCATACAGGAACTGCTTTGACTGGAGGGATTTTTTGATGGGCTCTTCCAAAACTGAATACTATTAAATTAACTAATTAGTACGGTATATGGTGTTTTTTGGAATCACCTAAAAATAAAAACTGTCACCTAAAATGTGGCCTCAATTGGTCACCTGGAATGTCACCTAAAAAAAATGGTCACCTGGAATGTCACCTAAAAAAAATGGTCACCTGGAATGTCACCTAAAAAAAAAAAAAGGTCACCTGAAATGTTCACCTAAAGGTCACCCAAAATGTCACCTAAAATGGCCTGTAATAGCAAAAAATATATCACATTATTTTTTCCATTGGCAAGAAGCACGGCATTTCTCATCCCCCCTCTCCAAATGTGCCACGCCCTCACCCGCCACTACTGCAAAAAAAATTCTTATCTACAGCCGCCCCCATCGTGCCTGTATATTGCCCTGAAGCCCGTTGGGCCGCTTCGACTTGACTCGGGCATAACATTTCGGGTCGTGCGCCACCCAAAAATTCTCCAACAATACACCCAACCTTACCGACCCGAGTCTATCACATCAATGGCATTGTAATAAAGTCATCGCCTCTCCACACTCTTCCCCCATCCTCTTCACCTCACTATCCCGTTACACACACTACCTGCGACGTGCCAAACTCTAATACACTCTAACTTCAAACTATCATAACCTTAAATCACCAAAACCCCACCCCAACCCACTGACCAAACCAAACTACCCGCCTCCCCTCTTCTTCCCCAAATTTAGAGCACAGCCGTGCCATGAACTGTCTTTCCATGCACGCACGCGCACCTCGCCAAAATTCCTGCAGATCCAATGCACCTCAGCAACACATCAGCCTGAACACCTTTCCTCCGCAAAAAAAAACCCCCCTAATAACCCCCTCCTTCTTCCTGACTCTAACTACTACCTTTCCGCCCTCTTCTGGTCACCACACTACCCATGATTCTGGACATCTCTCGCCTCGTGGCCCGCGCTGTGCTGGATGGCTCAACAGAAAAGCATAACTGGCATAACTGGCAAACATGCAAAACCAACACCACGTGTAAAGTCTTGACCATCCTCGTTTTCACGTGTGGGTGTCTCTTCTGGGCTTGGCTTCTTTGTACGTTATTTCGCTATGTGTTTTTGGGCTTTCCCGCCCGAGAAGCGTTCTTGTGCTTTACCAAGAAGCCTGTTCCTCACGAAAACCAACAACCATTTCTGCCATACCTGCCCAATCCCAATTTGCCTTACCAACCTGCACCTTACCAACCATCGCCATACCTGCCTCCTCAGCCCTACTATCCTTCTCTGCTGCCTGCTCCTCCGAGGTACGACCGCAACTTGGATCCTTTTCAGCCTGAAGTAAGGGAACTGGGCATGGGCGCGCATGTGCAGGAACCGTCTATTCCATTGAACAATATGGAGAATCAATCTGGGGAAACGGTCACGGACCGGCCTCACGAGCCTGAACTGAAGCCAACGGGAGGAAGTCCTGTGGACTTGGGAGGTCAAAACCCACGTAAGTTTTAATACATAGTGATATTTTTTTTTTTTTTTTTTTTTGTCCTGCGCGCGGGCTCGTAACCATCCTTTCTTTCAATGCGTGCCCAAAACAATGCGTGCCCAAAACAATATGAATGAGTGACTGGAATCTGGAAGTCTGTAGAGCAGCCGTGAGCCTATCCAGACCATTTAAACTGGTGCCAGTGGCAGTGTGCTTGGGGCAGTACAAGGGTGCAGCGGTGAGAGAGGAGCGCAGTGCTCATAACCACAACCGTTGATTTACAGAAGTGTATGTGTACGTAGCGCCGGTGTATGAGTTGGATTTCGCATCCGAGGCTGCTACGGTTCCGCATTTTGGGCTCCAACGCTGGGGGCATTCCGGGGGTAATTCCACTGGTTGCGAGCCCTGTCTGGCCACCTTTTACAGTGTTTTTCAGAACTATTCAACCCGCACGATAAAACGATTCAACCCAATAATTAAAAACGTTTCGTACCCTTCCAGTTCAGTTCCGTCCGTCTTAAGTCTTGATGCATATGGAAAGACTCCCAAATGATCCGAATGTACTGCATACAAGGCTTCCTCCAGATTTAACATTTCAAATAGTGAATTTTAATTAAAATTGGTGTGAATGTTTGGTTCGAAAGACTGTGCGAAGGAGTACGAAACATTCTGTGGCGCTGGCTTGAATAGTTTTCAAAAACACTGTACCAATCATTTAAAATGTCGTATGCCTTTGTGCAGTCTTTAAAGCAAATGGTAATGTTTCACGCTAACCTTCGTTAGAATTCAATTTTCTGAAAGTAAATCTGGAGAGTTGCATTTGTAGTACATTTAGGAGAAATTTGGGAGAAATTTGGGAGACATTTGGGAGACATTTGGGAAAAAACTAGGGTGCCATTTGGGAGCCGTTTGGGAGACATTTGGGAGCCATTTGGGAGACATTTGGGAGCCATTTGGGAGAAATTTGGCAGTCTTACAGTACCAGTGAGGGGCTGGGATGGACGGAACTGAACTGGAGAGGGTTTGAAACGGTTTGATTTGGTTTGAATCGTTTTGTGGGGCTGGTTTGAATAGTTTTCAAAAACACTGCAGTAGCATTTTGGAGCTCACGACATCCAAGAACACGCATGACGTAAAGCAGTTTTGCGTAGTAATGCACGACTGTATTCCTGGGCCTGTTTCCTAGATTCACCTCCTACACTGTTAATCGTTATCAAATTAGTGAGTAGTAGCAGTCAGATGAAAATTGAGTAGTAGTCAGATGAAAATTGAGTAGTAGTCAGATGAAAATTGAGTACTACAGTGCTTTTCAAAGTATTCAAACCAGCACGAAAAAATCCAATCCTTTGCTGTCTTTAAAGCAAATGGTAATGTTTACACTAGAATTCAATGTTCTGAAATCTTAAAACTAGAGGATTGCCATATATGTACTACTTTTGGGGTCGTACGGGACCAGTGAAGGACTAGAACTGATGGCACTGAGCTGGAGAGGGTTTGAATCATTCTATATTCTTGGTTCGAAGCATTTTGTCGGGCCAGGTTGAAACTTTCTGTGGCCCTGGTCTGAATAGTTTTTAAAAACTGTAGTCAGATGAAAATTTACCAGTAGCAAAATAAAAATTTACTAGTAGTCAGATGAAAATTTACCAGTAGCAAAAAATTTACCAGTAGCAGAATGAAAATTTACCAGTACAGTGTTTTTGAAAGTATTCAAACCAGCACCACAAAATCCAATCCTTGGCAGTCTTTAAAGCAAATGGTAATGTTTACACCAACTTTAATTGAAAATCAATGTGATGAATATTGAAAGTTATAGTATACACTCCGTATTCTGGAATAGTTATCAAGTTAAGTTCCAACAATACTTTAGTGTGAAACAATCATCTTAATCATGTATATTAAGATCAGTTTCTAAACTTATACTCCGAGTTCCTTATTCTTTCTCTCCCCATGAGATCCTCTTCCCTTGTACATCCATCTGTCCAGCCCTCGTCTAATACTCCCATTGTCTCTGCAAGTCAATGACCAAAGTCTAGACGAGACTAGAAGAAAACCCTAGGCTTCCTTTGTTTCGTAAACAATCACTTGAGCATGCAGTACACTCATGGTCTGATGCCTCAAGGTCAACAATGAAATGTTAGATCTGGGGGATTTCCTATATGCAGTTTATTTGGGGACATTTGGGGCATTTGGGGCATTTGGGACATTTGGGACATTTGGGGCATTTGAGACATTTGAGACATTTGGGACATTTGGGACATTTGAGACATTTGGGCCAAACGGACGGAATGGATCAAAGGAGTACGAATTTAAAATTATCAGTTTTATTTTTCTAGTGTCGTTTCCATTGTTTTATATAGCTTTAAAAAATACTGTCTGTTCCAGTTCTCAGTCTACTACTCACCTTGTACTCTAGGCGACAGTTTCCATAAATACTTGCATCGGCTGGAACTCTACATGTTCTTCTTATGTGTTACCAATTCTGGGACATTTGTAAAAACAATTCAAACCACACTAGCAAAATGTCCAAACCACACTAGCAAAATTACAGTTTTTTTCATAACTATTCAAACCCGCACGATAAAAAGATTCAAGCCACACTAGCAAATTAAACAAACCAATCCCTCAAAAAGTATACTACCTCTTCAGTTCGGTACGGTTCAGTTTTGAGACGGTTTTGAGCCCTGACTAATATTGCAAGACTCCTAGATGTATTACCTATTAGACAATCATCCAGATTTAACATTTCAGAATCTTGAATTCTAATGAAAGTTGATGTGAACATTTGGTTTGAAAGATTGGTCGAAAGGGTACGAAACATTTTGCTGTGTTGGTTTGAATACTTCTGAAAAACACTGTAGTAGTACAGTAGTACAGTAGTACAGTGTTCTAGAAAACTATTCAAACCAGCGCGATAAAACAATTCAAACGACACTAATAAATTAAACAAACCAATCATTCAAAAAGTACATATCCCCTCTACTTCAGTTCCATGTATTTCGACCCTTGATTGATATTGCAAGACCCCCAAATGATTCACAAATGACCCCCAAATGACTCCCAAATGTACTACATATCAGGCAATCCTCCAGATTCAACATTTCATCACATTGAATTTTGATTAAAGTTGGTGTGAAACATTACCATTTGGTTTGAAAGACTGTGCGGAGGAGTACGAAACATTTTGCCGCTTTGGTTTGAATAGATTTCAAAAACACTGTAGTAGTAGAGTAGCAGTAGAGTAGTACAGTAGTAATAGTATAGGAATAGATTTATAGTGAATGAGCACTGGTGACTGTAGTACAGTGTTTTTCGAAACTATTCAAACCCGCACGCTAAAAAGATTCAAACCACACTGGCAAATTATACAAATCAATAATTTAGAGAGTTTCCTATCCGTCACACTTCAGTTCCTTTCGTCTTAACCCTTGATGAATATTGCAAGACTTCTAAATTTATTACATAAAAGACAATCCTCCAGATCCAACCTTTCAGAGTCTTGAACTCTAATGAAATTTAGTGTGAACATTTGGTTTGAAAGACTGTGCAAAAGAGTACGAAACATTTTGCTGCGCTGGTTTGAATACTTCTGAAAAGCACTGTAAATAAACTGATAAGTCAAAACGGTTTGTACTTATGACTTGAAAATGCTAAGGATCAAGGACTTGAAATAAGCAGTTTATGTGAAGTCTTGATTAAATATTTAAAACACTAACTTTTTGAATTATTGGTTTCTTTAATTTGCTAGTGTGGTTTGAATCATTTTATCGTGCGGGTTTGAATCGTTTCGAAAAACACTGTACTGATGCGTCAAGTTCAACATTTCAAACCAAATGATGTTTTACACCAACTTTAAAAAAGTCATTATTGTGAAATTTAAATCTTGAGGATTGCCTCATATGCACTACATTTGGGGTCTTGCCGTACCATTCAAGGGCTAAAACGAACAGGACAGTTCCGTTCGGTTACCCTTGATTAATATTGCAAGACTCCCAAAAGACTTCCAAAAGACTCCCAAAAGACTTCCAAAGTCTCCCAAAAGTCTCCCAAAAGACTCCCAAAAGACTCCCAAATGTAGTACGTATAAGGCAATCTGTTAACATTTCAGAATCTTGAATTCTAATGAAAGTTAGCGTAAAACATCATTTGGTTTGAAATGTTGAACTTGACGCATCAGTACAGTGTTTTTCGAAACTGTTCAAACCCGCACAATAAAAAGATTCAAACCACACAATAAAAAGATTCAATCCACACCATAAAAAGATTCAAACCACACCATAAAAAGATTCAAACCACACCATAAAAAAATTCAAACCACACTGGCAAATTATACAAACCAATAATTTAGAGAGTTTCCTACCCGTCACACTTCAGTTCCGTCAGTCCTAGCCCTTCACTGGTACTGGACGACTCCCAAATGTAGTCATCTATGGCAATCCTCTAGAATTAAGATTTCAGAATCTTGAATCCTAATGAAAGTTGGTGTGAACATTTGGTTTGAAAGATTTTGCGAAGGAGTACGAAACATTTTGCTGTGTTGGCTTGAATGGTTTTCAAAAAAAGTGTACAAGTGAGTGTACTGCATGCTCAAGTGATTGTTTATGAAACAAAGGGCAATGTTCTCGTCTAGCTCTTGGCTAGCTCTCGTCCAGTCTCGTCTAGACTTTGGCCATTGACTTGCAGAGACAATGGGAGTAGTAGACGAGGGCTGGACAGATGGATGTATAAGGGACGAGGATCCTCATGGAAGAAGGAGGATAAGGATCTCGGAGTATGAGTTTAGAAACTGATCTTAATATACATGATTAAGATGATTGTTTCACACTAAAGTATTGTTGGAACTTAACTTGATACAGTGTTTTTCAAAACAATTCAAACCCGCACGATAAAAAGATTCAAACCATACTGGCAAAATTAAACAAACCAATAATTTATAGACTTTAATACCCCATTCACTCCATTCCGTCCGTTTAGACCCTTGGTTGATATTGCAAGACTCCTAAATTTATTAAATATATAAGAAAATCCTCCAAATTCAACATTTCAGAGTCTTGAATTCCAATGGAAGTTGGTGTACGTTTGGTTTGAAAGACTGCGAAGGAGTACGAAACATATTGCTGCGCTGGATTGAATAGTTTTCTAAACACTGTACTGAAGAGTTGATCGAAAATAGTCTTCCCAAAATGGTCTACACTAGAAATCTAGAAATAGTTTGACTAGAAATAGTCTACACTAGAAATAGTCTGTACTACTTAAGTCTGTACTACTTAAATCTGTACTACTTAAGTCTGTACTACTAAAGTCTGTACTACTTAAATCTGTACTACTAAAGTCTGTACTACTTAAATCTGTACTACTAAAGTCTGTACTACTTAAGTCTGTCCTACTAAAGTCTGTCCTACTAAAGTCTGTCCTACTAAAGTCTGTCCTACTAAAGTCTGTACTCGACCCATGTCACTACCACTTTAAAGACACTGTATACAATATTTCTTAAAAGTATTCAAACCCGAACGATAAAACATTCAAACCACACTAGCAAATTATACAAACCAATAATTAAAAGAGTTTCGTACCCTTTTCACTCCATTCCGTCCGTTTTGACCCTTGATTATTGCAAGACTCCCAAATCACCCTCAAATGCACTACATATAAGACAATCATCCAGATTCAACAGTTCATCACATTGAATTCTAATGAAAGATAGTGTGAATATTTGGTTTGAAAGACTATGCGAAGAAGTACGAAACATTTTGCCGCGTTGGTTTGAATAGTTTCGAGAAACACTGTAATGGAGGTGCTCGAACACCCACTTCTCCAAAAATACCGTGTTCCAAATGAAGACTGAATCAGCGTGAAATCGTTGCCATACCCCAAGACTGCATACAAGTCGCTCGGACGGGCATCCAACATCGATTCCCAGATCTTGGAGAACTTGTGTATTTTGTGGAACCTGCGGCCGGAGTCGGAGATAGTTGCGGCTCTTCTTGCAGAGGGGCCCAACCCGGAGAAAACCTTCTATGCCTTGCTTCTAAGGTATAGGCATACACAGGACGCATAAAGTCTGTACTACTAAAGTCTGTACTACTTAAATCTGTACTACTTAAATCTGTACTACTTAAGTCTGTACTACTTAAATCTGTACTACTTAAATCTGTACTACTTAACTCTGTACTACTAAAGTCTGTACTACTTAAATCTTTACTTCTAAAGTCTATAAAACAATTCAAAGAGCAAATTGAATAAACCAATAACTCAAAGTTTCATTCTCCAGTTCACTTCCGTCCGTTCCGGCCCTTTGGTACTACAAGACCCAAATGTAGTACATGACGAAAACCCCAGACTTGAAATTTAAGAATATTAAATTCTGATGAAGGGTGGTGTCAAACTATTTTCCATGGTTTGAAAGACTGTGTGAAGGGCTATGAAAGTTGTTGAATTCTTGGTTTTTTAATTTCCTATGTTAGTTTGAATAGTTTTGAAAAGCACTGTATGTGGGGCCAGCGCAGCAAAATGTTTCGCAATTTTTCGCAGTCTTTCAAACCAAATGGCATAATGCTTCACACCAGCTTTCATAAAATTCAAAGTGATGAAAAGTTGATCTGATGATTGTCTTATGTAAATTCAGGAGTCTTGCAAGATAATTTCTCCAGCATGAAGGATATTCTCGCATCTTGATCCAGTACGGCAATGAGTTGGACTCCAAGGGCCTCAACGTCAGCAAAACCTACTTCAGTAAAGCTCTTGCGAGAGAAAACACCATTGGTGCTTTGGACCTAAGCATCCAAAAAGAAACCAACGATAAGTCCTCTACTACGCGTCAGGGCTCAAAACAGGCTCAAGACCGAAAGGAACCGACTTAAAACCAAAAGGAACTGAACCGGAAGGAGAACAATACTTTTCAATTATTGGTTGTTTAATTTGCTAGTGTGCTTGATTGTTTTATTACGTGGGGTTGAATGGATTTAAACAAACGGATGAGTCAAAAAGTTTCGTACTTATGACAAAAATTGCTAAGGATCAAGGATTTGAAATCAGCTGTTTATGTGAAGTCTTAATTTTTATTCAAAACAGCAACTTTTCGATTATTGGTTTCTTTAATTTTGCTAGTGTGCTTGATTGTTTTATTACGTGGGGTTGAATAGTTTTAAAGCATACTGTAAATTTAGGAGTGTTGCAAGATTAGTCAGGGCTCAAAACAGGTTCAAGACCAAAAGGAACCGGCTCAAAACCGAAAGGAACCGGCTCAAGACCGAAAGGAACCGGCTCAAGACCGAAAGGAACCGGCTCAAAACCGAAAGGAACCGACTTAAAACCGAAAGGAACCGACTTAAAACCGAAAGGAACCGACTTAAAACCGAAAGGAACCGACTTAAAACCAAAAGGAACTGAAGTGTACGAAAGTCTTTAAATTATTGGTTTGTATACAGTGTTTTTGAAATATACAAACCAAAGCGACAAAACGATTCAAACCAAGAATTCAAAAGTTTCGAACCCTCTCCAGTTCTCTTCTGTTCGTTTTAGCCTTGACTGCTACAAGACCAAAATGCAAGCCTCCAGATTCAACATTTAAGAATATCGAATTTTATTAAAGTTGGTGTAAATCATTCCGCCATGGTTGGAAAGACTGTGAGGGGTACGAAACTCTTTTACTTATTGGTTTGGATAATTTGCTAGGGTGGTTTGAATCTTTTTATCGTACGGGTTTCAATAGTTTTAAAAGTACTGTACAGCACGGCAAAATGTTCAACCACACTAGCAAATTTAACAGCCAATAATTGAAAAGTATCGTTCCCCTTCCAGGTCAGTTCCGTCCGTCCTTATCCTTGATGAATTGCAAGGCTCTTAGATTTATTACCTATTAGACAATTCTTCAGATTCAACATTTCAGAGTCTTGAATTCTAATGAAAGTTGGTGTGAACATTTGGTTTGAGACTGCGAAGGATTGCGAACCATATTATGGCTTTGGTTTGAATAGTTTCAAAAAACACCGTACCTGCGAGTGTCGTGCAGCAAGGCGAAGGAGGGCCGTGGAGAAACTTGGTGATTTGGCCTTGAATATTTTGAGTAGTCAGTGATGCGCACGTGCTATCAGAAGTGGTTGTATCAGGAATGAACGCAGGTGGGTCTGGGTTCACTTTTGTTTTTCATCATGGAAGTACAGCATGGAAGTTCTTCTACATGCTGAGAGTTATAAAATACACTCCGTATTCTGGAACACTATCAAGTTAAGTTCCAACAATACTTTAGTGTGAAACAATCATCTTAATCATGTATCTTAAGATCAGTTTCTAACTTATACTCCGAGATCCTTCTTCTCCTTCTATCCTCCTTCCATGAGATCCTCTTCCCTTGTACATCCATCTGTCCAGTCCTCGTCTACTACACATTGTCTCCTACAAGTCAACACCCAAAGTCCAGACGAGACTGGACGAGACTGGACGAGACTGGACGAGACTGGAAGAGACTGGACGAGACTGGAAGAGACTGGAAGAGACTGGAAGAGACTGGAAGAGACTGGAAGAGACTGGAAGAGACTGGAAGAGACTGGACGAGACTGGACAAGACTGGAAGAAAACCCTAGGCCTCCTTTATTTCATAAACAATCACTTGAGCATGCAGTACACCCATGGTCTGATGCCTCAAGTTCAACACTTTCAAACCAAATGGTGATGATTCACACCAACTTTCATTAGAATTCAATATTCTGAATGGAAGTCTGGAGGATTGTCTAATAGGTAATAAATCTAGGAGCCTTGCAATTCATCAAGGATGAGGACGAACGGAACTGAACTGGAAGGGGAACGACACTGGAAGGGGAACGACACTTTTCAATTATTGGCTGTTAAATTTGCTAGTGTGGTTTGAATCGTTTTATCATGCGGCTTTGAAGCGTTTTAAAAACACTGTACTGCCCAAGGTGGAGCGGACTCCCCTCTATAATTGGGACCTTGCTTTTGGACATGGACAATTGTCTAAAGTCATACCTGGCTACTCCCGACCAAGACCCCCGAAAATACTAGTCTGCCCTGATCCGTTCCTGGAACCTTGGGAACCTTGGGAACCTTGAGGCTTGTCCAATTGAGTTGTGCTGCATATAACGTACACGGGTCATTTCACATGTCAACTACCTGGACCGAATAGGGACCATAGGTCATTGTGGTTTGATGTTAACATTAGAATGATTGGTGTTGATCACACGTTCCGTGTCCCTCACAGTGGCACTGACTCGGACACTGACTTAACCTGGCACGTGCCGCATCACGTGCGCAGCAAACTCATATGCTCTAACTTACTTTATCGTATTACTATATATCACCGTTCGTCTAACCAATCAACAACGACTCCTCGTCACTGAACTCGTACTGAGGAATCTCCAAGTTCAAAGGCGCGGGGCCTCTTCTGATTCTGCCCGAGATATCATAGTGCGACCCGTGGCATGGGCAGAACCAACCTCCAAAGTCTCCGGCCTCTCCGATGGGCACACATCCCAAGTGCGTGCAGATACCAATCATCACCAACCACTCGGGTTTCTGCACACGCTGGTCGTCGGTCTCGGGGTCCCTCAACGTGGAGACGTCCACGGCGTTGGCCTCGTCGATCTCCTCGGGAGTTCTGTGTCTGATGAAAACGGGCTTACCTTGCCACTTGACAATCACGTTGCTTCCCAAAGGAATGGCGTTCAACTTGACCTCGGCCTTGGCCATGGCCAACACATCGGCAGAAGCTGCCATGGACGAGAGGAATGCCTCCACCGTCGACTTGGCTCCGGCTGCGGACAACAATCCCATGGAGCCCACCATGAAGTACGTGAAGTTCTTGTTCTTCTGCTCGCTCTTGTTGTTGAGGTAGCTCAGGAAGTCGGGTTGTTTGTATGAGGCAAGAGCCTTCGAAGCGCTGGAAAGGCCTCTGAAAGTACCTGTTGTTAGTATCAGTCTGGAAATGAACAAAAAGGAGGAATTAATACGAAAAAGGAATGGGGGAACATGAGGAACGGTTGATTTGAATGATGCTGATTTGAGTGAATAACTTCACTGGTAGAGTGAGTTGTTATGAAGCAAGAATAGCAAAGACCTGATGATTCAATTTGGACCGAACCTGCTCAACTGTTACTTGCGTCACATTGACAAACTTCAAAGACCACGACTGCCCAGAGCGAGTCAAATTCTGAAACAAATTCAAATCTGGTCTGCTAGAAAGTCAGTTCACTTGAATAAGCAAGCTTCACACTGGAATACTCAGTCACCATTCATTACTCAGCCATCCACCTTTCAACTGAAAACGGTTCACTAAAAAGGGGAATTTGGTATAGGAGCTTTGGATATTTGTGGGTTCCTCCATTTCAACTTGTTCACACTCGAGATTGGCACAATTGCATAATGACATAACGGCATAACGGCGTGAATTTATTCCACTGGGGAGCTGGCCCCACTATTGCCCCATTGTCTGTATTTCAGAAGTGTTTCAGTGTTTCAGTGATTAATGTTTCAGTGACTCAGTGACTGGTGTTTCAGTGATTGGTGTTTCAGTGATTGGTGTTTCAGTGACTCAGTGATTCGGTCTTTCAGTGATTCGGTCTTTCAGTGATTCGGTCTTTCAGTGATTCGGTGATTCGGTCTTTCAGTGCTTCGGTCTTCCAGTGTTTCAGTCTTCCAGTGTTTCAGTGCTTCACCTGTTCCAATTGTGGGAATCTGGCATGATGTACTATGCTCATTATGCCTTAATCCTCACAGTTCACGATGCAATCGGCTATTCTATCCCAATGTCAATGTTTCAGGTCCGTTTCAAGTCCGTTTCAGGTCCGTTTCGGATCTGTTGCAAATGTTTCAGATGTTTCAAGTGGTTCAATGTTCCAGATGTTTCATTTCGGTTCCCTATGCCCTATTCATCTGTATCATCCTCATTCCTCTATATTCGCCCATGTTTCATGCTTGTTTCACGTTCGAAATTTCACAGTCGACGTTTCGGTTTTCCTTTGATCACGTGTACATACCCTTCAAACCCAACGAGCTTTTTAAAGTTCTAGATGCAAGAGACATGAGTGTGGATGGAGTAGGTGTGATTTTTTTAGCGGTGAGAAAAGGTGTATTTTCAAACCAAATTCGCGGCGCGGTCATTGGCTGCTGCGCGGCCGGGTAACCCCTGCACATAGACCTTTTCTGTGTGCTTCGCTTCCAACACCAGAGGATATCTAGGTGTGGTTGCGGCGTCAGTTGGGTTCGGGGAGAGAAGAGGGGAAAAGGAGAAGGGGATATGTCCAGGTGCACGGATGTCGAGGTGCACGGGTGTTTTCATCTTTACTCGATATATACATGAGAGTAGAGGTGTACGGGTGTATGATTGCGTATATGCAGGATCAAAGTAACATATTCCGCGCAGTTTATTTGTTGGAAGTGATGACAGTGAGCCACAGGTCGGCCAGTATGCGCGCAATTGCCCAATGCGGTAATTATTCGGCCCACCAAACCAACAACACTGACAGACACCGAGACAGAGACGGATACAGATACAGAATTAGCAATATTATTGTTAGCATGTTTTTAGTAGCATTAAATCGAGCAATAAAATAGCAACCACCATTCTGTCCAATCCCATCCCCACAGGTTCAATATCACATAGTCATCAGGCAGACATCGTTCAATAGGATGAACGGGGAGAAGTTCGGCAGAAGTTAGAATTCAGGAGAAAAAGGAAGCCAGGTATTTGGAAGTCAGGAGTAGACAAGAAGTCGGAAGAAGTCGAAAGAAGTAGACAAGAAGTAGACAAGAAGTAGACAAGAAGTAGACAAGAAGTCGGCAGAAGTAGACAAGAAGTCGGAAGAAGTAGACAAGAAGTCGGAAGAAGTAGACAAAAAGTCGGAAGAAGTAGACAAGAAGTCGGAAGAAGTAGACAAGAAGTAGACAAGTAGTAGACAGGTTTGTCGGAGTCTATAGGTTCCAGCGGACTAAACCTTCTACTCCAACCCAGCCCACTTCAGTCCACTTTAGTCATTCCACTCATAATTATGTCACTGATTCCAAATGCCAAATCCATTTCATTATCATGACCAGGTATGATGACCCAGTATGGTCTATTATCATGTCACTTATCACATGAGTAACTCCATTTCGTATTTTGTCATTGACAATGCAGTAACAATCCACTGGCCACTGAATATCATTCTGTGTATCCTTGAGTTTGACCTTGACTTGAGTTTGACCTTGACTTGAGTTTGACCTTGAGTTGGACTTGAATTTGACCTTGAGTTGGACTTGAATTTGGCCTTGAGTTTGACCTTGAGTTTGACTTGAATTTGGCCTTGAGTTTGACTTGAATTTGACCTTGAGTTTGGACATCGAGTATCGTTCATACTCACATTCTGATCTGGTCAATATCTGCAAAGTTCTGACCATTAATGATCTGTTCAAGGACTCCTTTAGACAGAAAGGATGCAGAACCCAAAGTATTCCGGTTGGGTAATTTAATCTCCTTGGTCCTATCCCAACATGCCACTCCTTGTTTCTCTTTTATCCTTCATATCCCTTATTCCTCATATCCTTTAATCGTCATCCTTCGTATACTTCGTATCCGTTAATCCTCATATCCTTTCCTCATATTCTTTCCTCACATCTCTTACTTCCTTCATTGTCCCTTTCCTGCCTGTTCTTCCTCACTTGATTCCGAATCCCGCAGACATGTTGACGGCGTCAGAAATCTTTCTCTCCATCTTTTCCCGGCTTCCGTACGCATACAACGCGAGCTCGTTGAAGCACGTGTGTGCCACCGGAAGCCGGTCGCTATCGGCGCCGTTTTCCAACCGAGAGATCCGAAGATGGAGGTTTTGGATCCCCGTGGCCGGCACTCGGTCCAGGCCCGTGATGAAAAGAAGCATCTTTTTCTGCTGCTGGAACGTGAGACTCCGTAAGTAATCCCAGAACCACTTGACCACCTGAGAATTCTCGGCCTCTAGCTTGGTCCGCCAGCCCCCGTAGCACGTGACCGACTTCAACACCTCCACGTCTATGTTCTTTTGCTCGCTGCCACAGAGGAGAAGCTGGATTTCTTCCGGCAGGAAAAGCGAGAATGCGTTTCCGTCCACCACCGACAGGAATCCCGACTTAAACGCCTGCACCTGCGCCTTGAGCCCATCGTAGAGGTAGAACTTGGCGTATTTGTCAATAAACGACTCGAGGTTCTCGGGCGTCACCCGCATGGAACTCCCGTTTGGGACCAACTCCACCGTCTGGACTCTTCCTTTACTGGGCACATTGACCTCAAACGCCAAGTCTAGCAGGGCCAAATCTTCACTGGAAAAAGTCCGCAATTTGAACAAGTTTTCCGCTGCACTGGGGTACAACTCCTGGTAGTCGGCTAAACCAATGGGGAGCCCCAAGAGAATCTTGTACATGGAAAGCGGAAAGTTCAAGTCGAGAATGGTGGAGTTGTAGATGGCCAAGCCTAGAACAGCCCCAAAAAGGTAGTACTTCTCCATCTGGGCAGGCGCCATGTTGAACCAGAGGAAGTTGGACTCCTCCACCGTAAGGAACGTTCCTGCAGACGGGCTGTAAAGAAGCCGGGTCAACGTCAAGAACCACTCCTTCTTCAACCCCCCTGCATCCACCCCCGGTTCATTGACAAACTGCACCCGAAGCGACTTCTTCAAGTTCTGCCTATTGAGCTGTATGCATAGAAGCAGGTCCTCCACAATGAATTCTCGTCTCACACGTACTTTAAAGTACACATCAAGAGCCACCCTGCGGTCCAACGAATTAATAAAGGCTTCCTCGGCTTTCCTCTCCATTTGCCTCCGGGCTTCATACTCCAAGATGGAGATTTTGGCTCCCAAACTGATGAGAAACGGGTACTGGCATAAGAAATATGCCATGGTGGGGTGGATATTGCTCATGTACCCGTTCCCATGGATATAATCAATGACGGTCTGCAAATCGGGCTCATGGGCCATGCTTTTGCGCTTGACGGCTTTTTGTTTGCTGCTCCAGGCATCAAAATCTAGCTTGACATTGACATAGTCCACCAAGGAATTGTAGAACGCATGGATGGGGAGCTTCAACTCGTCCAGCCGGATGAAATTGGCCTTGACGAAGAGCCCCAACGCGCTGGATGCAGTCCGCAAGTGGTAATTCAGCGTGTACTGGTGGATTTTGATTTTGGAATCGGTGGATTTCTTTGCTTTGGTCATAGGAGATCTTGGTTCCGGCACCCGCTCCTGCAATTGGAGCATGTCCTGCACATCGTCCTTGATGTAGCTGAGTTCCCGGAACTCCAGTTTCTTGTCTTCGGTCCGCCGCTCGTTTTCCCGCCTCATTAGCGCCGGGTTGTTGGCATGGTAGTAGTGCTTTTTGAGGTGGAACGTGATGTAGAGGTTCACGAGGTTGACTTTGGCCAGGAAATGTTCATTGGAGAGTTTGGAGAACCAGCTGGCCAAGTAGTTTCCACAATGGGTGGATTCGGTTTGCGCCAAAATCCCAAGCACCCGTTTGAGCACTTCGTATAGAAGACTCTGGATCTCACCATTGTAAATCATGGGATAAGAGTAGCCAGCCGTTTGGGCAGGTTTCAGGTTTCCCATTTTTTCTGCTTCTGGCCCGTGGTACTTTGGTCGGGGGCCTCTTCGATCGGAATTGGTGAAAGCTTTCAGGAGGAACGGAATCTCAAGCAAAATCACGATCCAGTAAAGGTTTTTGGGTGTATCGAACAAATCAAGTGGCACCCGTTTTAAAGCTTCACAACACCCACTCAAGGCGGAATGCAAGGGTGTTTTGGAGGGTAACAGAGCCAAAAACTCAAATACCGCCCGGACTTCCGCCAAATCGAGATTGCTGGAAGAGTAATGAGCCCGGGCCTCTCGTTTGCGGGGTTTCACCTGGAATGAGTTGTTCACTATGGCAATGGACGAAAACGAATGGTATAAATACTCCAGTAGCGGTTTTAGGGCCAGCCTGATTTCCACACGCGTACTCTGCGGCGATAGTAGAGCCAAAGAACCCAAGTCGTGGATTTTGGCCAACCGAATGGACTCGGAAGTGTTGAAATCGTAGCTTTGAGTGATGGTGGTCCGGCATATCGCGCAATGGTATTTCAACAACCCAACCTCATCGATCAAGAGAATCGTCCCACAGCAACAGCATTTCGAGACGGTGTGGGCGTTTCCGGCGTGTTTGAGGTTTGTTTCAGAAACGTTTCGGGATGGTTTTGGCGACAGCTGGAGTTTTAGAAGATCCAACACTCTCCACAGCAGTGGTTTCTGCTCCATCAGATGGGAATGACGGAACTTCACTTTGACGGATTTGGGATTGGATTGAATGAAAAAGAAAAATTGACTGTGTGTGTTTCAAATGGTCAAGTCGCCAAACCGGACAAATCAAGACAGGACAATAGAAGTTTCTAAAGGCCGTAAGACTTGTTCTCATATATTGGAATCAAGCACGTGGTCCACAGATCTATGTTCTGCAGTATTCTTGATCAAGTCCAAAGTAGGTAGAGGGACCAATCTATCAATTTCAAGGACAACTGTCAAATATGAAGGCTAAGAAATCTCAGATAGAGGGAAATTCCACTTGAGAGTTTTACCTTTTTTTTGAGTTAATCACAAGCAGTAAATCACAAGCAGTAAATCAAAACCAGTAAATCACAAGCAGTAAATCAAAACCAGTAAATCAAAACCAGTAAATCACAAGCAGTAAATCACAAGCAGTAAATCAAAACCAGTAAATCACAAGCAGTAAATCAAAACCAGTAAATCACAACCAGTAAATCAAAACTAGTAAATCAAAACTCAGTAAATCACAACTAAAAATATTGTCCAGAAAAGAGAAACTTTGAAGTCTGGTGCAATAAACTTGAAAGCAAAAGAATGCAGGCAATGCTTGGCTTATAATCAGCAATTGCTTTGTAATGAAGTTGCACACCAAACGACGCAACGACTCAAACGACGCAACAGCTGGTGGCTGCGCAGAGATATGAGACGATAAGTGTGTGTATAGTGCGCGACCGGCTGTGTAGCGCAGTATAAGCCTCGTAGTTTTCCAGCGGATTCAATGGCCGTTCTGGCGGTTTAGCACGCGCGCTTTGGTCGCTTGAATGTAGCCGCAGTGCGATCCTGCAGACAGAAAGATGTTCTGCAGACAGTCACACAATCCTGCAGGCAGTAGCAAATTCCGGCACGCGCCAAAGGGGGAGCAGCCTCAGCTAAAGGGATACCCAAAAACAGAGGCTGTAAAAATGGCTCACTGGGTGCTTTTGGGGAATGAACACCTCACTGATTTCCTTAGTATGGATGGGTCTCCTGTATATACCGACCTGTGTACTGACCTGTGTACTGACCTGTGTACCGACCTGTGTACCGACCTGTGTACTGACCTATAGACTGACCTATAGACTGACCTATAGACTGACCTATAGACTGACCTGTACAATGTCCTATAGACGGACCTATAGACGGACCTATAGAATGACCTGTACAATGTCCTATAGACGGACCTTTATACTCCTGTACACTGACCTGTACACTATGTAAGATATTCCAGACCGGGCTATGTTCAGGCCTAATGACGCCTGCTTGATCCTATGTATTGACGATGACCGTATTGTATACTTGTAATGTACCTATTGTATACTCTTGTACACTGCACACTGTTGGGGAGATACGGTGGTAAGGGGCTTTGGGTGAATGGGGTGGTGATTAGTAAGCCAATTGACAGTGGAGGGGGGAGCAAAAGTGGCAGCCAAAAAAGAGGGGGATTGGTGGCCTTTTATAGTGGTTGCTGGGGTACAAAGTAGGATGTGCCGTGGGTGGGTGCAGGAGCCGCAGATCATACCCCGGAAAAGGCACTTTGGGTCATGGCTCTTGAGGCGAGTGACGCGGCTTTAACACCACCGTTGCACCGGTACACCTGTACATCAGAACTAATCCCATCACCACCAGAAACAATAGACCACGGATCATCACCTTAAATCCGTACACCCTGGCTGGTACACCCCTACATCACACCCCTACACCACACCCCTACACCACACCCCTACACCAGACCCCTACACCAGACCCCTACACCAGACCCCTACACCAGACCCCTACACCAGACCCCTACACCAGACCCCTACACCAGACCCCTACACCCCTACACCCATACACTGCGGCTCCTTTGTACCCCCACTACCCTCCATCTTCAGTTACCTTTACTAATATTCTTTCTATGGAAGTGTACCTACCTGCACACAGTCTACCATATACACTTCTTCCCCTGTGCATTCTTTCGCTGCCTACTAAGCAGCACACAGCCTGAAACATTCCTGAAACAAGCGTCAAACACAATTGAAACAATCGTCGCGGACAATTATAGCCTCCCAATCTCCCAGAGCTAATCTCCGCCCATTCCAATACCCCTATCTTTAAATTTTGACTGCCATTGTCACCAATAGGCTAATTTGAAACACACCTGAAACAGTCTGACACACACCTGAAACAGTCTGAAACAGTCTGAAACAGTCTGAAACAGTCGGATCAATTCTGAACCTCAATCACCCATACCTACACCCGTGCACCATGTTCATTACTCCTGTCCTACCGCTGAAAAGGTCGTCCCATGCCCAAAAAGCATACTTGGCCCGAAACCAACCTTTTCTAGTTGACTGTGATGGATCGGTCTTATATGCACGCCCCATCAGTGACTCCGATTCATCTTCAGACCCGAACCGACTGCTTGGCTTGGATGCAAGAATAGATGCAATCGCCCTATATACACTTCACGTCAGAGGTCACTATGTCAATCTAGACCTGCCCAGCCACCAAAAAACCCAGGGAATTCTTGCCCTTGCGGGAGATGCTCTATACTTTATCGAGATGCTGTGTGCAGGATTACATGTTCGTCTGAAACTCCACTTGGCCATTGTGAAGGGCCACTGCCGGGCCCTTGAACATGGACCCTGCTTGCAGGTGTTGTCTAATGGCCGAACTGAATTCTTGGCCCTCCATGCCGTGTCGGGGTTTTTAACCGTTGTGGACCTTGGCGGATTATTTGCCCCAAAGAGGTCAAAACAACCGTACCGCACCTTCCCAATCGGGAACATAGTGGTTGTGCGGCTCACCGTTTTACCCAAACTGTCTCTGACACCTGCCATTGCCATTCTATACCGAGACATCGATTTCAACTACTCGCTCCGATATTACAGCTTGGACCTGCATATGGCGAGCCTCCCGGTGTTGCGCCAAATGGAGCTTTTCTCTGGAACACCCTCGCACGTGACCCCAGTACAGGCAGGATGCATTGTTTTCAGCGACCTTAAGATCTGGTATTTTCCTGCACCAGGCGTGAAATTATCTCTAGCTGATGCTGCTGAACAAGATATGTCGTTGTCATTGAATCTGACACACAATGTTGTGACGAAAAGTGTGGAGGGTCATGAGATCGGTCTGAGGGTCACGTGCGCAACACAAATCGATGATTTCCGCTACTTATACGTCACGGATACGGGGTCAACGCATATGCTCTTCATCCAAAGCACGGGGAATAGCGTCCTGTGTGAGGTGAAAGATTTTCAAGTGGTAGATTTGGGCAAGCTGACGATCGCCAATAGCTTGGTGCACGTGACTGACAACGTGTTCTATGCAGGATCACATCTTTCTCGGTCGATAATCTTCCAAATTCGAACTTCCCACCCCTACATCCACGTGGCGAAGACTTTGACCAACTCGCCTCCCATTCTTGATATTGCAGTGGGTCTGGATGCTTATCTGCAGGATATTTGGATCTCCCGGGGTGGGTTCCATAATGGAGAGGTGGAAGTATATGCCGGATCCGACCAAAAATTAGTCCAGAATGCTGAAATTGCACTCACATCGTCAGCAACAGATATTCGTTTCTATTCCGAAGACTGCATATTAATCTTCCAAAACGGCAAAGTTACGGGGAAACTTTGTGTTGACCAAAATAAGTGGATCCTGCAAATAAGTAATGATATCCTGCAGACACCATTGAATGCAGATGTTCTCCCCAATCCTCTGCGTCTTTTCACTGTTTTCGATGCCAGGAACTGGCGTATAGGTTCGCAAGAACTTACCTTAGAAAATGGGGTTTTTGCTTATGATGGTGTGCTGATAAACACACACATGACAGAAATCACTGACATGGAATGTTACATGCAGGACAACGTGTTACATGTTCTTGTTGCTCTGTGGGGCGGCAATCTTGCCCATTTAGTGTTCGGCCAAGAGCCGACCCAAGAAACGGTTGAAACAGGTGGTAAAGGCCACACTTCTATATGCCGGACCAAAGAGATGGTCTTCAGTATAGACGGCAATGGGGACATTTACCAGAGTCGTGGTTTTCAAGGTGAGAGTCGACATATCAACGCCAAAACCACCGAGAGTGGGTTCAAGTTGGTAGGAGATCTCGACCGTGTTCTTGTATGCAGTACGCATAGTTTATATGTGCTTGACGGTACGGGTTTCCTGCTTCCAAAACGTATTCACCTGTCACTGCGCCGGATCAAGTCATGTGACTTACAAGGCACCAAAGTTACCATTCTTTTCGACGACAATTCTGTGGCGGTATTTGAAATCGAGACTGTGGATCCTCACGAAAATGCATACCATTCCGATAAAGTGATTTTGAAAACGTTGGTTTTCACAAAGTGGATTGTGGCCCTTGAAATGGGAATTGTGCCCGAAACGCACACTCGTACACCACAGCGAGTAATGTCGCTCTTGGTGCTTGATTCCAGGACCTTGCAAGTTTTATCCAAAGAACCCGTTGAAAAGGGGTTGGTAGATATATGCAGTGTTTCCACCGGAGACTTTCCTGTTTTGGTAGGTGCATACACTGGATGCAGGAGCAAAGACACTTTAGCGGTATATCGGGTGCAAAAAGGCCGGCTTCGGAAACTTAATGTCCCTATTAATGGATTATTGCCAAAAACGGCAACCATTGCCAGAATGACGTCATATGCCAATCACGTGTGTGTGGTAGGTAATGTGGCCTTAGAATTCACACTCGAAAGTGGAGTTCCCGATCGGGAGCATGGCCTGAATAACGCCAGACTCTTATGGACGGGTCGGGTGATTGAAAACAACTCATCTCCTTTTTTTTTCGTTGATGTGGCGTGGCTGCCCCATGGTCTAGTATTAGCAGATGCCAACCGAGGCCTTTTTTTCCGGGGAAAAGACGGTCCGGTACAGAAACTCATGTTGGAGTATCCACCTTCGTATCCCACAGCAGTTGTCATTTTGAAGAACTCCCCAGTGATGATTTATGGGGATGCAGAAGGAAATTTAGGCGCCGTGGGGGTCAACCTGGGCACCCATAGGGCGAATATGGGCAAAGAAAATGGTGAGTTGAGTCATGATGGTATTTCGGGCAATCAAAATGAAGATACACCTTTTCTTCAGCCTCTATTTGCTGTGAACATCCTGGAACAAATCAATACCATCACAGTCACCAGTGAAAATCCACTTAAGTTGTTGGTGGGAACGGTACAGGGAAGCGTGTATTGTGTGCTGGACGGTGGAGATGGTAAAGAGTTAGTGGAGAACTGGGTCCACCCGACGTGAAGTTTTTTATCGCTCAATCCAAGGTCGTGAAATTTGAAGGGACAAGGACATGTATATATCAGCAGGGCAAGAAGAAGCATTTCACGCCAATCGATATGGATAGCGTAGTACAAACCGGCGTCGCGTAGTATCCATGTTGTCTTTGAGCTGCCGAGGTAACGTTATTTACCTATTTTTTGGAACCTCGAATATCCAATCTCTTCACATCTCCTATTGATATATTCACCATTGATAGCTTGAGGTGAACGTGAGGTCACAGCCATCAAAGTAAGTTGGTGGCCAGGTTTCTTGGACCAAAAGTATTTGGGCTAGACACTTTTAATTGCCCTTTTTGCGCCATTTCAAAAACATAAGTAGTACAGAGTAAAGATTGTATGGACATTTTTTTTCGGGGGCGAGGGGTCTTTTTATATGTCTCTGTGTTTACCTTCGCACCTGGCTGCAAAACCTGAAACAAGGAGCTTCCCCTCACGCAACCAAACACAAAGACGAGCAACCCCTCACTTTGAGAATATAAAAGGAGCCCCCCGTCCGTATTTTTTTGTATCATCTCAACATTTTTCTACTTCCACCTTTTTACTTCCCCCGTCTAATTCCATCTTTTTCTCTTCTATGTTCTACCATACCCCCACTTCTTGAACTGTTTTTTTGGTATACAGTGGTAATGAGATATCAAAAATGGTGATGATTCCTCATAGGACAAACTCTGTGCTTATATAACTCTTTGGGAGCTTGAAGTGCTCTAGAAACAATTGCTGTTGGCCTGGTTCCACCAATACTTTTCAATAGGATTTACCGGCCTTGGAAAAGGAATTACTATGAACAGACGGTGCAGGCTTCATTATGTCTCTACTGGTGCATTAATGGACTCTTACATTATTGTCTTGTGTACCAATGCAGTAGTGGGTTGGGGGCATTCTGGTGCAGTGTTCATATCAGTGACTCGAGATTGTCGGACTATTTTACCCACTTTATACAATGCTTCAAAAGGTATCTGTACCAATCGTTAAATACATCTGGATGTTTCTAAGTTATATCTAATGATTTATGGGCTCTGAATGAATAGATGTTGAATGGTGTCAGTGACGGATAACGCTAAGCAACTCTTGTCATGGTCAGCCTGGAAAAAAAACATCCAGTTGCGGCCATACCAAGTGGAAAATACTGTTTCCCGTCCGATCAACGTTAGTCAAGCCACTTAGGGCCACAGTGAGTAATGCAGTGGGAGACCATGTGTGAAATTGTGGTGCTGCAATTTTTTGTTTTTGGAAGACAACATCTCGCGGTTTTTGGTCATATCATCGTGGAAGTTGTTGAAGTGGCGTTGGTTCTTCGCAACTAAGGCTCATAACCAAGTGCTCATAACCAGGAGCTCCAACCCATGTGCTTCTAACCACAAAGGTACATCTATTAGGCATGAAACTTCTAAGTGGGCCATCTTCTATTTCAAGCTGTGCAAGTGATATTACGCTGGGAGTAAAGTTCTGGGTGTGGGCTCATAACCACATGCTCATAGCCACGGGCTCATAACCACAAAAGACACATGACCTTGTAGGGCACATAAGCCCCAAAAAACAGAAAGCACTCCTTGAAAGCTTTTTTGCACCCAATGTTTTAATTTATTTGATTATTTTGATATACCGATGTGAATTGGTGGGAGTGTTTGATGAGGGTTCCTAACCATACAAACTCACCAAAAAGGTACGGCACATAATCGTACAAACTAAAAAGGTACGGCTCATAACCATGGGCTTCTTATCTATTACCACCAAAAAAGCCTTTCTTACCTTTACAATTGTGAATTGATGAGGCCAGCCTAGGCTCGTAACCTCAAGGTCAGGGCTCATAACGCAACCTGACTCGCAACCGCACCCACAGTCCATGAAGCTCATTTTACTAGATCATATCGTGTTTACATTACAGTCACTGAAAAGGCTGGCAGTGTTAGGACTACTGGAAACGGCAGACTATCTCTGCTAGTCATAGTCTACTCGATGCTACTTGTCCACTCTTCTAGTCTAGTCTATTTACGTTCCGTTCCAGTCTACGTTCCATTCTGGTTTATGTTCCACTCTGGTCATGTTCCACTCTGGTCTATGTTACACCCTGGTCTATGTTCCACCCTGGTCTATGTTCCACTCTGGTCTATTGGAGTATAGCAGTTAGCATAGGTTAGCAAAAGACTTAATGGTATGGAAGCTGGTGACCAGATCTGAAGTGAGTAATTCACACTCTACAGTCTACCTTTTTATTCTGGTCTACTCTGGTCTACTCTCCTCCAGTGTGGAAATCACAATAACAGGACAAGCCTTACTCAGTGAAAAAGGTGAGGTGACTGGTTATTGTAACTTCCGAAAATAGGGTAGATCTTGGAAACTCAATAGCCGTTTTGGTGTGCAGTGAAGATTCTATAAATTAAGAGAATTCTACAATTTAAGAGAATTCTACAATTGAAGAGAATTTTACAATTTAAGAGAATTCTACAATTTACGAGAAATTTACAATTCAAGGTCTCCCCGAAGTGCTGGGTTCAGGTGCCAGTGACCTCGGTTCAAGATCCAGAGCTCCTCTCCTACTATAAGTTATGGATCCATGGTTCGTCAAGGTAAGTGAAATATGAGACCACATACTCGTTCAATGGATTTTGGTGGATAGGTTCAGACCACATACACCAAAAATGCTAAGGATCAAGGATTTAACATAAGCTGTTTATGTGAATCCTTAATTAAATTTTAAAAACGGTGAGTTTTGAATTATTGGTTTCTTTAATTTTGCTAGTGAGGTTTGACTATTTATCGTGTGGCTTTGAATCGTTTTGAAAACACTGTACTACTACTACTACTACTACTATTACTACACTATATACTACACTATATACTACTACTACTACTACTACTACTACTACTACATCTAAATACTAAATACTATATACTATATACTATATACTACTACTACATACTACTACTATTATATACTATATACTATATACTACTACATACTAAATACTACTACTATATACTACACTATATACTACACTATATACTACTACTACTAGTACTACTACTACCACTACAGTGTTTTTGAAACTATTCAAAGCAAAGCGACAAAATGTTTCGTACTCCTTCGCAAATCTTTCAAACCAAATGGTAATGTTTCACACCAACTTTAATCAGAATTCAATGTGTTGAAATGTTAAATCTGGTTGATTGTCTAATAGCTAATAAATCTAGGAGTCCTGAAATATTAGTCAAGGTTGAAACCGAAAGGAACTGAACTGGAGGGGGTATGATACTTTTTGAACGATTGGTTTGTTTAATTTGCCAGTGTGGTTTGAATTGTTTTATCGCTGGTTTGAATCGTTTTGAAAAACACTGTATTACCTATTAGACAATCATCCAGATTTAACATTTCAGAATTTTGAATTCTAATGAAAGTTGGTGTGAACATTTGGTTTGAAAGATTGGTCGAAAGGGTATGAAACATTTTGCTGTGTTGGTTTGAATAGTTTCGAAAAACACTGTATAGTACTAAAGACTAAACACTATATACAGTTTTTTTGAAAACTATTCAAATTGGCTAGATAAAACGTTTCAAGCTACACTAGCAAATTAAACGAACCAATAATTAAAAGAGTTTCGTACCCCTTTAACTCCATTCCGTCCATTTTGACCTTATTAAAAGACTCCCAAAAGTCTCCCAAATGACACCGAATGTACTATTTATGGGGCAATCCTCCAGATTCAACATTTCATCACATTGGATTCTAAAAGTTGGTGTGAACATTTGGTTTGAAAGACTGTGCGAAGGAGTACGAAACATTTTGCTGCGGTGGTTTGAATAGTTTTCAAAAACACCGGCGAAATAAAACGTTTCAAGCTACACTAGCAAAATTAAACGAACCAATAATTTAAGGAGTTTCGTACCCTTCCAGTTCAATTCCGTCCGTTTAAGCCTTGATTAATATTGAAAGACTCCCAAATGTCCCAAATGACCTCAAATGTCTTCAAATGTCCCAAATGACCTCAAATAGCACCTCGTCTTCCTTATCGGCCAAGCCATCCTTGATCTGCTGAGACATTGTCGACAAAATGGAGTTGAGCTTATCGGTGATGTGGAGGATCTGGTCGGAGTCAGGCATGCCCGGGTTTTCCTTGAGGAACTTCTGTCTCTGGTGGGACAACAGGTTGGACACGCCAATTGGTACGTGGACTCGCTGAGCTGGTGGGCGTTGGACGTGAGCGAGCCCCAGAGTGACGTGAGCTTGCTGGAGCCCTCGGTGGACTACCACGAGGTGATGGAGTCCAAGGGGTTAGCTTGTTCTATGATGGAATCCAGGGGGGCTTGATCTGAGCTATGTCTTTCTCCACCAACGTGCTGTCCCCAAATGTACTACATATAAGACAGTCATCCATCATTACATTTCAGAATATCGAATCTAATGAAAGTTGGTGTGAACATTACCATAATTGGATTTTTGTGTAATGGATTTTGGTGGATAAATTGTTTCAACTTTTGTTTTAGTACATATTAATATATAGGGGTATATAAGTTGTACCTTACAAGAAAGTCCTATGTACAGTGTTTTGAAGACTATTCAAACCCGCACGATAAACAATTCAAACGACACTAGCAAACTGAAGTACAGTGTTTTCAAAACTATTCAAACCAGATCGATAAAAGGTTCAAACGACACTAGCGAATTAAACGAACCAAGAATTTATAGAGTTTCGTACCCCCTCCACTCCATTCCGTCCGTTTTGACCCTTGATTGATATTGCAAGACTCCCAAATGACCTCAAATCTACTACATATGAGGCAATCATCCAGATTTAACATTTCAGAATAGTTAATTCTAATGAAAGTTGGGGTGAAAAATACCATTTGGGGAGTACGAAACATTTTGCAGCGTTGGTTTGAATAGTTTTGAAAAGCACTGTACCAATCATTCAAAAATGTTCTTAAACCTTCGCAGTCTTTCAAAGCAAATGGCGTAATGCCTCACACCAACTTTCATTAGAATACACTATTCTGAAATGTAAATCTGGACACGGTCTTATATGTAGTACATTTGGGGCATTTGGGAACATTTGGGCATTTGGGAGTCTTTCAATATTAATCAAGGCTTAAACGGACAGAACTGAACTGGAAGGGTACGAAACTCTTTAAATTATTGGTTCGTTTAATTTGCTAGTGTCGTTTGAACCTTTCATCGATCTGGTTTGAATAGTTTCGAAAACACTGTACCAATCATTCAAAAATGTTCTTACAGTGTTTTTGAAAACTATTCAAACCAGTGCGACAGCATGTTTCAAACTGGCCCGACCAAATGTTCGAACCAAGAAGATAGAACGATACAAACCAGTACGTCAAAACGATTCAAACCAATGCGTCAAAACGATACCAGTGCTCAAAACGATTCAAACCAAGATTTCAAAGTTTCCAACCCTCTCCAGTTCTGTTCTGTTCGTTTTAGCCCTTGAGTGGTACGGAAAATCCCAAATGCATACGAGGCAATCCTCAAGATTTACATTTCAGAATAATGAATTTATTAAAGTTGGTGTAAAACACTAGGCCATGGTTTAAAATACTGTGAGGGGTACGAAGCTTTTTGAATCATTGGTTTGTTTAATTTTGCTGCGTCAGTTTGAATAGTTTTGCTGCGTTAGTTTGAATACAGTGTTTTTCGAAACTATTCAAACCCGCACGATAAAAAGATTCAAACCATACTGGCAAAATTAAACAAACCAATAATTTAAAGAGTTTCGTACCCCCTCCACTCCATTCCGTCCGTTTAGACCCTTGGTTGATATTGCAAGACTCCTAAATTTAATACATATAAGACAATCCTCCAAATTCAACCTGTCAGAACCTTGAATTCTAATGAAAGTTGGTGTGAACATTTGGTTTGAAGAACTGTGTGAAGAGGTACGAAACATTTTGCTGCGTTGGTTTGAATAGTTTTCAAAAACACTGTATTTTTGCTGCGTTAGTTTCAATAGTTTTGGAACAATGTAACGGGTCCACAACGCTTCTTATACTTTTCAGTTCGGCTAAGACTCGCACATCCTTTATTGTTCAGAGTCTGCACAGCCCTATTGTCCTTTCAATGGCCTGCTAGGTATTCGTTGACAGATTCAAACCACATACACTTGGCCTATTCCATAGTCTCTATAGTCCAGTGTAGTCCAGTGTATTCTATTATACGGTGTTGGTATAGAATAAATGTAAGTAATAAGCAATAAAAATGGGTTGTGGGAAAGTATTGAGTTTGAAACGTAGCAAATAATCAGGATTGGGAATTGTGCAAGGAAAGAAGTGAGGTCGGTGTTGGTAAGATTAGGAAATGGGAGTTGGGAGTTGCCATAAAAACTTGTACAGTGTTTTTGAAAACTATTCAAACCAACACAGCAAAATGTTTCGTACTCCTTCGGCCAATGTTTCAAGCAAATGGCGTAATGCTTAACACCAGCTTTAATAAAATTCAATGTGATGAAAAGTTGATCTGATGATTGTTTTCTATAAATTCAGGAGTTTTGCAATTAGTCAGGGCTCAAACCGGCTCAAAACCGAACCGAACCGAACCGAACTCAAGAGGTACTATACTTTTCGATTATTGGTTGGTTAAATTTGCTAGTGTGGTTTGAATTGTTTTAACGCGTGGGTTTGAATAGATTTAAAAAATATTGTACAGTGTTTTTTACAACGATTCAAACCGGCAAGATAAAAAGATTCAAACCACACAAGGAAATTAAACAAACCAATAATTCAAAAGTGTCATGCCTCTTCTACTTCAGTTCCATTTGTTTTGCCCCTTGATTGATATTGCAACACCCCTAAATTTTTTACATATAAGCCAATCCTCAAGATTCAACATTTCAGAATAGTGAATTCTAATGAAAGTTGGTGTAAACATTTGGTTTGTAAGAATGTGCGAAGGAGTACGAAACATTTTGCTGCAATGGTTTGAATAGTTTTCAAAAACACCGTATACACTGGAACTCTTGTATGTTTCTTCTCATGTGCAAACAATAGTGCCGTGTCTTGGCATAAATCTTACTCCATCGTATCGTGTCAGTGTGCAGTAAGTGGTCCAAAGGCTTAGGAGTGCAGTGTCTGAGATGAATTGAAATCCCCAGACTTTTCTTGTTTTTCACTTAGAAAATGAGCTATTTTAACCTACATACACGTGAGGAAATATTGAGAGTAAATTGGATAATCCTAGTCTAGCACAGGTTCCACTCACCCAAGGCCTTCTCTGCAGTTTTGGTAGCGGGCGACTCTTGGTAACCATAATAGTTCGATGGATCAACTACAATCTCGGTCTGTGGTCTGATATACTCTGCATCATGATGGAGATTTCCTCTTCCACCACGTCACCCTAAATTCCTTTGTACCGGACTTGTTTATCCCTTAGTCAACCTACTACTCCTGCCAAGACGGAATAGAGACTAGCCTGGACATTTACATTTGTAGGAATCTTATGAGACGTCTTTTTATCCAATCTGCTGTCTTGCAGGTACTACGTTTCTGGATCCACGGGTCGGGACATTTCACAAGTTAGCAACGGTGAGATAGGGTGAGATGAATGATGTAGAATGAGGGTGAGGGTGAGATGACTGGTGTAGGAGGGTGAGGGTGAGATGAATGGTGTAGAATGAGGGTGAGGGTGATGAAGTATCCTAGGGGTTACTGGTTTGTAAAGATCTCGGGTAAAGGGTACATTAATGGTGTAGAAGTCCAGAGTTCATGATCCCGAACTTGTCTTGCTCATTTCTGTCTTGGATGCGCTACTAATGTATACCACAAGACCCGTCTTGGTCACTTGCACCGCTCTAGGTGGAGCAGAATCCCCTATATACTTGGGATTCCTTGGACCGCTTGCTTTGGGTGTGGACTTAATCCCTTATCCAAGTCATTCTGACTACCTTGGCCAAGACCGGATAGAGACTAGTCTCATTGTTCCTCGGAACCTTGAGGCTTCTGGAAATCTTGAAGTTGTCCCAATCCGGTGTACGGCAGGTGAAATGTTACCTATACACGGGTCTCCACATTTTAGTGATAAGACTTGTAATATACACCCGTATTCTGGAACATCAAGCTAAGTTCCAATTACCCCTTTCATATGGAACTGATTTCTTTATACTAGAATCTGATCTTATATATAGTACGAGTCTCTGCTTTCATCCTCCTGTGAGGATCCTTCCCTGTATAGACTTCTGTCCTAGTTCTGCGTGTACTACTCACATTGTCTCCAAGTCCCCAAAGATTTAGACAAGACTAGACAAGAGTACTGGAGAGTAGTCAAGACTAGACAGGACTAGACAGGAGTACTGGAGAGTAGAAGAGTAGACAAGAGTACTGGAGAGTAGAAGAGTAGACAGGAGTACTGGAGAGTAGAAGAGTATACAGGAGTACTGGAAAGTAGAAGAAACTAGACAAGACTAGACAGGAGTACTGGAGAGTAGACCTAAGTTTGCCTTTGTTTCATCTGTAAACAATCACTTGAATGCAGTGCTGATGCCTCTTTTCAACACTTACATGTTCAACACAGTTGCACTTTTCATGTGTACCTCATATTGAATAATGCCCATTACGTGATTGTCCAGAAAATATTCGTGTCATTTATTTTAGATAGTTCTTTAGTAGTGATTGATAGCAAAACGACTTACTTAGGAAAAAGAAGATGTGACTTAATTTATAAGACTTGATGTTTAGAAATAATTTACGAATAATTTAGGAATAATGTCAGTGGACTCTGCAGCCATCATAGAACTCGTGAAAAGCTGCTTGATGGCTACTTGGTGGCTGCTTTGTTCTAGTGGGGACTTTGTTCTAGTGGGGACTTTGTTCTAGTGGGGACTTTGTTTGCACGTTTCTCTCAAAGTTAGAGCCATCCGGTTCCTCTCCTTCAGGCACCGTCAACGAGCAAAGTATCAGTGACGCATAAATGTATCAAAGAACATAACAGCTGCCAGTATATGAAACTCTACCAGACTGTGGACTATAGACTATGAACTATGGATTTTCAAAACGATTCAAACCGCACTAGCAAAATCAAACAAACCAATAATTAAAAGAGTTTCATAACCCTGCATACAGTCTTTCGAAGCAAATGGTAATTTTTTGCACCACTTTCATTAGAATTCAATATTCTGTAATGTAAATCTTGAGAATTGCATTTCAGAATATTTTAGGAATATTTTAGAAATAATTTATGAATATTCTTGAAATAATTTATGAATATTTTAGAAATAATTTATGAATATTTTAAAGTGTTGGTGGCTCCCACATCTGAGTTATGCCTGTCTGATTTGCACCTTTCTTAGTACGACGCCATTTGGCTCTAAAAACCGCAGGGAAAATATATCTTAATTTGTAATGTACTTGGAACCAACTTTTCTCTGTTTTGAATAGTCCTGAAAAACACTCTAATGTTTTGTTCTGTTCTCTGAAACTTATCTGAAGTATGATTATGAGCCCTGTTCTGGTACGCTTGACCGGAATTGAGGCCGCGGCCGGAATTGCCCAGCTACTGGCCCTCCAAAAGGCCACCACCAAGCCTTTTCTGCTGAAAAACCACCAGACTGATGTCCGGAATTCCAGGATTCCAACGAACTCATTCTCGAAACAATTGCATCGAAAAAAACCCGTTTGTGTTGGGCCTTTTTCTGCTGAGGTTGCCGGGTGTACGGGTGTTTGGCTGCCAATTCCGGGGGTTGCACCCAATCAATGTTCCGTCCAGTGGGCCCTGGAGTGCCGGTATCCTTGAAATTCTTCTCAGTCACTACTAAAGCACACTCCGGTTTCCCCAACCCCAGCCCAGGTTTTTTTGAGATGGACGAATACCTGCAAGTCCTATCTTTTGTCATTTACCTGGTAACACCGATCAAATTGTAAACTCCCAAACATAAAACGAGGCACCCGTTTCAGAAAAAAGAAAAAAAAAACACCACAATGGAAAAGTAGCAATGGTGAAGAGAATCAAGGCCAAGTCACGAACTGGTTTAATTGCAAAAGTCTGATTCGTTAAGCACAAAGCAAGAATGTTAAACAAGGTGATGACCAAAAAACATCTCGGACCAGAAGCATCAATAACAACATTAACCTCAAAACCCAAATCTCAAGCACTGATGGTGAAAATACCAAAAATTTGGCCAGATGTCGCTGAAAATCGGCCTCCTTGAAAACGAGAGTGCATATAACGAAGTGTTGGTGGTGGAGAATGAAAAGCTACATGTGGAGATTGCCCAGGACGAAGTGGCTTGAGCTCTGGTGGAAAAAGAAACGGTACAGTTCAGGCTCCTATATAAGGCCTTGAATACCGAGGTCAGGGAGCTTGAAAAGACCATCCTGGAGTGTGACGGAAGGTTTGAATTTCTGCTGAACCAAATCACCAAGAAAGTCGAACGAAAGGAACATGAAATCAACCAGAAACTCCAGAAAATCAGACTAAAAAAAAAATGAGTTTTTGAGGGATTCTAGGCTCGAGGTGGGGAACGAAATCAAGGCCAAGCTTGAAAATGACGATATTGAGGTGTAAATTCTAATGAAAGGTGAGTGGAACTCATTCAAAACAGAATACAAAGTGTCTGTTTTCACTTTGAAGACTGTCAATTTCATAACTGGAATTGAACTAGAGGGAAGATAAAGTCACACATTTCATCCGAGTGCCTCATATTGAATAATTCTGCACATTCCATGATGGACCAGAAAATATCCATGTCTTTTATTTTAACTAATACTTTATGTGGATATTGAGTGATAGGAAATCAAGCCTATGAAGGTCAAAACAAGATAGGAAAAACATACTGATAGTTCAGTGTAATTTAGTGTAATTAGTGTATTGTTTTGAGTACATTTCTGGTGTACGCACCTCTGATATAATGTTTGTCGATTTTTCTCAACGCCATTTGTCACAATAAAATCACACACCTAGTTGCATTAGCATGGGCTTGATACAGCTACGAAGCATAGTGATGTCTATGTAAACAAAAAAGATTGCAGCACCACAATTTCACACATGGTCTCCCACTGCATTACTCACTGTGGCCCTAAGTGGCTTGACTAACGTTGATCGGACGGGAAACAGTATTTTCCACTTGGTATGGCCGCAACCGAAAGTTTAATTTTTGGGATAACCTGGAAGAATGCACTAATACCACACAGTCCAATGGTTCGGCAGAGCAGCTTTCTGGTGTCTTCATCAAGCTCCCAGGATGTGAGCAGGAAATGAGAGAAGCGGAAAACGAGGCCGAGATCTGCCCCATCAACAAGCCCCAAGCCCTCTACCCCAAAAACAGGGTCCTACTCAAGGAAATGCCGCAGTTCTAGTACACCTGCTTCCGGAAAACGAGTTCTAGTAATAACTCCAGATCACTACGACACCACCACAAGGACCAGTGATGAATCATAGTGTAACATCACACTAGCACAAGACTAAGAGCATGGTACCAAAGACTACATAGCTATGTTACAAGATGACATGTCATATTAGAGGACTCAAGACTACTACATGAACTGTAGAATCTGGACTATGCTATAAGACTTCTATAGGAGCAGAAGTTCCAAGACTATCATAACAGACTGCTATGAGAACATCAAGCTAGTCGATAAACCGGCTTTGCTTTTTTTTGAACCAATTTGACTCTACAGTGGGTGACTCTGGAATTACCGTACGCTTTCTGACACTGCGAGACTGGAGATCCATTGACTTAATCCATTGCAGTCGTTTCCATCACGAAGTACTACGATGGTCCTCTTTCGATCATTCTAGATTAATCCTTGCCATTGATTTAGTGGAGAGTTTTCGGTACGTTTTTCTCAAAGTGATAGAATCTACTTTGGTTCCTCTCTAGGAACCATCACGAGCAAAGTATTAGCAGTACAAGCAGTACAAGCAGTACAAGCAGTACAAGCAGTACAAGCAGTACAAGCAGTACAAGCAGTACAAGCAGTACAAGCAGTACAAGCAGTACAAGCAGTACAAGCAGTACAAGCAGTACAAGCAGTACAAGCAGTACAAGCAGTACAAGCAGTACAAGCAGTACAAGCAGTACAAGCAGTACAAGCAGTACAAGCAGTACAAGCAGTACAAGCAGTACAAGCAGTACAAGCAGTACAAGCAGTACAAGCAGTACAAGCAGTACAAGCAGTACAAGCAGTACAAGCAGTACAAGCAGTACAAGCAGTACAAGCAGTACAAGCAGTACAAGCAGTACAAGCAGTACAAGCAGTACAAGCAGTACAAGCAGTACAAGCAGTACAAGCAGTACAAGCAGTACAAGCAGTACAAGCAGTACAAGCAGTACAAGCAGTACAAGCAGTACAAGCAGTACAAGCAGTACAAGCAGTACAAGCAGTACAAGCAGTACAAGCAGTACAAGCAGTACAAGCAGTACAAGCAGTACAAGCAGTACAAGCAGTACAAGCAGTACAAGCAGTACAAGCAGTACAAGCAGTACAAGCAGTACAAGCAGTACAAGCAGTACAAGCAGTACAAGCAGTACAAGCAGTACAAGCAGTACAAGCAGTACAAGCAGTACAAGCAGTCCATAGTAGCAGTATAGACTATGTTACACTCCCATTACGTTTTCCTGGTTCTTTTGTATATAGTTTATGTTCAAAGGCAGAATCTGAGACACTTGAATAGGTTTAGAGAAGATGTCTGCGATGAGTCCCGGCATCGTACAATGTTGGGCGCATCGTCTTGAATTGGCCATTGTTGGGGTTGCACAGTGTATGCTCAAAACACCTTACTCAACACACATGAACCTTTTGGTAGGTACTCCTGGAGGACCTTCAATAACCAAAAGTACAGTCGGTAAATTTTTGAGCACCATTGATAGTCAGTCTCATCGAGATACGTGAGTATTTGCTTTCCCGAGCACAGTCTGTCTCTAGACTTCTTTACTGTCTTTACTGTCTTGACTGTCTTTACTGTCTTTATTGTCTTGACTGTCTTTACTGTCTCGACTGTCTTTACTGTCTCATCTGTCTTTACTGTCTCGACTGTCTTTACTGTCTCAACTGTCTTGACTGTCTTTACTTTCTCGACTGTTTCGACTGTCTTTACTGTCTTTACTTTCTTTACTGTCTCGACTGTCTTGACTGTCTCGACTGTCTTTACTGTCTTTACTGTCTTTACTGTGGGTCTGAGTACAAAATCTGATGAGTTAAATGGACCACTCCCTTCTCCAATTTCCCAGACTCTGCTAACTTACCAAGAATGAGGTGAAAGCTACACCTTCGTTTTTAAAAAATATCACAGATTAGTATATCAAGTATAGCACACTCTGGGATTATGTGCGGACGTCTCTGGAACAAGATCTAGTACATAGCTGAGAGAGTACTGGAGATGGAGATGGAAGTGTTTAATTGAGGGCAGATTTATGTTGCACATCTGAACTGGCCTAGAGAACAAGTCTGTCAGTCTAGTAGTGTACCGAGACAGTTTGAGACTATAGGGCTTTAAGTTACAATTCACTGGATCGACGCTTCGATCACCAACACGCCTATACTTTTGGATATTGCTAATGACCTGGGGGAATATCAGTACGTCTAAAAATGCAATGCTTTTCGAAATCATACTCTAGTACAGTCTTCTTCGAACCGTCAAAACAATTCAAACCACACCAGCAAAATTAAACAATCCAGACTCTAATGAAGGACATGAACAACACCAGGAGCAACAGCACCAACAACAGCCACCGCAGCAACAACAAGACCCACAACAACAGCAACAACAACAACAACAACAACAACAACAACAAGAACCGATACCTGACCCTGCAGTGCACATTCCCGTGGAAGTGAAATGGGTGCAAGGTGGAGAGAAGGTGTGAATAGTTTAAAAAAACACTGTAGTAGATGTTCATGTTCTAGACTCCAATAGACTCCTGCTTTGAATCAATTCCAAGTCTAACATATCGAGTAGTTTATTGAGTAGATTATTGACTATTTTATTGACTATTTTATTGACTATTTTATTGACTATTTTATTGACTATACTTTCAACATACCAAAGGTTCTACACAGATCTATATTTATCTCTATATAATCCATATAGTACTTATTCATTCATATTTGATTATAGAAGTTTACTTTGTTGATTTAAATTGACTTAAATACAGTGTAATAAATATGGTCTCTGAGGAACGAGTCCACTGACTATTCAAAGAACATCTGTTTTGGCTGATCTGTAAATTGCAATAGAAGTGGATGGGTCAAACCCATTTCGTTAGTCTGGTGACTAGTTTGGCAAATTGGGACACCTCTCACTGCATATAAGTGACGTCTTGGAGGAAATGCCTCTATACAAACTTCATCATTACATCAAGCTAGTCGGATTCTGTGTGTGATGTACTGATTTGCTTAACATTTGGCTCAGTGTGGGGAGTGTATCCAGAGAAATGGGTGTATCTGACTCCAGTCTGTTACCGGGACTGTTACCGTTTGACTCGAAATCACATTGACTCGAAATCACTTTGACTCTCAACAAAGTGTACCGATTTAGAACTTGTAGCTCCTAAACATAGGCTTCATGAAATAGAAAGACGGCATATAGGATAGGCATATTTTGTCTATTTATAGCTTTCAGCTATTTTCATAATTTAGCAAGACGATTAGGGTAAATTCTATATTTACCATGCACAATCAACAGTTCTGGGGGTAATCTCAGATATGCGCACAGTATAAATAGTGTTGGGAGAAGAACCCACCATTAACTGCGTAATTGGAAGTTTTGGGCTTGATCAGCAGTGTGTAGAATCTAGAGCCAAGATTTCCCGCAACTGAAGAAAGCCAAGATTATACAGTTTATGGATCTACCAGAACGCAGAGCAGCACAGGGCTCATAACCCCTTGACCATTTACCACCCAAAAAGGGGATTTCATCTGTTCTGGGCCATATCAGAGCTCATGAATACAGTCCCGTCTATACAGGGCCACGGGGTCTACACGGATAAACACCTTATGAAACTGCTGCGTTACACCAAACACTGATGTAGTATAGTAACGAGACAATCCAATACATCAATGATTTGCAGTGGGTAGTGAATTTACAATGCACCTATCCATCAACTGTTTAACTTACTTCCTGGCTATAATACACACTGGTGCATAGTAGTCCGCTATAATACAGACTGGTGCACAGTAGTCCGCTATAATACAGATTGGTGCATAGTAGTCCGCTATAATACAGATTGGTGCATAGTAGTCCGCTATAATACAGACTGGTGCATAGTATTCCGTTTACAAGGTGGTTGGTAGTGAGAGTTGTAATATACCTTCCGTATTCGAGAACAGCCATCAAGTTAAGTTCCAAGCACCCTTTGGGTGGAGCTGTAGTGACAAACTGAATCGTGTATATTAGGATCTATTCTAAAATATACTCTGAGATCCCTTCTCTACTGCTGTTTCTTCTGAGGATCCTTCCTATAGACTTCCCCAGTTGTCCGTCTATTTCTAGTCTCTTGGAAATCAATGGAAAAGTCTAGGAGACTAGAGTAGACTAGAGTAGACTAGAGTAGACTAGAGCAGACTAGAGTAGACTAGACTGGACTAGACTGGACTACACTAGACTAAACTAGGCGAGACTACACTAGACTACACTAGACTGGACTGGACTACACTAGACTACACTAGACTACACTAGACTGGACTAGACGAGGCAAGGTTTTACTTTATTTCATCTGTAATCAATCACTTCAAGATGCAGAACATTCGCGTGTGCTGATGCCTCAAAGTCAACGCAAGTACTTCGTCGCCGAACATCCCAGGAATTCATTGACAACGACTTCACAAAATTTGCATTCAAAAACACCACCATTCAGACTGAAATCTCCAGTGCCCTATCAATAGCACAAATCCAGAAATCCTTCCTTTTCGTCTCTAAAACGTAGTGTACATATTTGAGATTAGTAGTCACTGCCCATATTTCTCTGGCCTAACCAGTACCATAGGCAGACTCACCAGGCTCCCAGCCACCAAAGCCACAAGCCTCACCTCAATAAGCACGTTTGACGTAACAGAACAGATCTGGGTGGATATATGACTCTGACCGGAGAGTTTGGCATGGTATACATGAGACTTTGGTCTGTCTCTATGAATGGAAAATTTGCCAAGTGTAAATGGTCAACCACGAAATGAAAATGAAAATGAAAATGAAAATGAAAATGAAAAAAGCACAAAGCAAAACGCAAAATTGATATTTTCAATCTCAAAATCTACAAATGCAAAATTCAAAATCCATGAACCAAAATCTCCAAATCGAAAATTACAATAAGACAAAATTACAAAATGCAAAATGCAAAAGTCAAAATTGGAATTTGCAAAAATTACAAAACGTAAGATGCAAAAATCGAAATTTGCAACAACACAAAATCAAAAATGCAAATTCCAAAATCGAAAATTACAACAAGACGAATTCACAAAATAAAATCGATAATTAGATCAAGTCAAAATCACAAAGTCGAAAAATACAAAATCGAAAATCACAACGAGCCAAAATCACAAAATGAAAAAAGCAAAATCCAAAAATTTGATGATTACAAGGAGACAAAATCACAAAATCAAAAAATCAAAAAAAGGAACATGTCGAGATCACAAATTCCAGAAATACAAAATTAAAAAATACTACAAGACAAAATCACAAATTCACAAAACCACAAACTGCAGAAATGCAAACCTTACAACGAGATAAAATGCAAAAATGTAAAATCACAAAATCGAGAATTAAAACACGACAAAATACATGAACACAAATCCCAAAATCGGAAACCAAAGCAAGACAATCCCAAATTAAATATTACAGGTCAAAATCACAAAATCCCAAGATTGAAAATCACAAAAAGACAGAATCACAAAATGCAAAGATGTAATTTCGAAATTTAGACCAAATAAATCGTAAAATTTCAAGATGCAAATCGAAAATACAAAGAAAAAATTTAAAAAAATTACAAAATCCAAATATCAAAAACAAAATCGAAAACTACAACAAGGCAGAATAAAAAAATTACAAAATCCAAAATTACAAAATCCCAAAATGAGTAACTAGATCAAGACAAACTTCTGAATTGCAGAGCCCAAAAACAAAAATTCTCAAAATCAGAACCACATAAGATTACACAATTACAAAATCTCAAAATGCAAAATCACTAAATCGACAATTCCAACAAGAAAAAATCACAAAGTCACAAAATCCAGAAAACAAAGTCACAAAATCGCAAAATCGAGAAATACAGATCCCAAAATTTGGAAATTACAACAAGAAACCTCAGAAAAAAAATCTACAATTACAAAAAGTCAAAATCACAAAGTCGGAAAATCCAAAATCCAAAAATACAAAATGCATAATCGAAAGTCACAACAACCCAATGCAAGAAATCCGAAAATCAAAAATTACAACAATACCAATTACAAAATCACAAAACCACAAAATCTAAAAGTCAAAAATGTGGTCTCAAAATTAAAATAGCAACCAGGCATATTCACAAAAAAAAAGAATCGAAATTCAAACGACACAAAGTCCCAAAACCACAAAAATAAGAAATTCATTACAGAAAAATGCACAATAAAACAATGCAACTAGCCAAAATCAAAAATTACAACGAGACAAAATCACATAATCGGAAATCCCAAAATCGAGAAAAGCGTGATGCAAAGTTGCGAAATAGAAATTTTAAACAAGACAAAATCACAAAATCCCGAAAAGGAAAATACAAACATGGGAATCTGAAACACAACAAAATCACAGAATCTAAATTTACTAAGAGAAAATATTACATAATCCAATATTACAATAGAACAGAATCTCGGCCGCAAATGCAAGAATCACAAAAACCAAAAAACGAAATTTATAACTAGAGAAACTTACAAAAATCAGAAATAAAAAAAACCTTAAAAATGCAAGATGAAAATATGTAAAATCGAACTCAGAACAAGACAGAATTATAAAAGCCACAAAAGAATATTCAAAAACGCACAATGCAACACTGCAAAATATAAAAATCGGAATTTACAACGAGACAGAAGCGCAGAATCCCGGAATGCAAAATCGAAAATGGAACAGGACAAAATCTCATATCCAAAAAAACCACAAATTCCCAAAATGCAAAATGAAAATGTAAAAGATCAAATTTGCAAATTACAACACAAACTGAAAAATTTTGAATTTTCAAAATCAAAAGTTACAACAAGCCAAACACAAAATTCAAAAATTTAAAAAAGCAAAATCACAAAATCACAAAATCCCAAAATCATAAAAGCATAAGATCCAAAATGCAAAAATTACAAAACAACACCACGAAATCAAAAATCACACAATCATAAAATCATAAATTCACAAAATCATAAGATCCAAAATGCATAAATTACGACAAGTCAAAATCGCAAAGTCCAGAAATGCAAAATCGAAAATTACAACAAGACAAAGCCAAAACTTTCACAAATGCAAAAGCAAAAATCAGAAGAAACAAAAGCAACATAATTAAAAAAATCAATTACAAAATTACGAAATCACAAAAAAAATCACATAATGCAGAAATGCAAAATGCAACAGTGCAAAATCCAGAAAAGCGAAAATCAAAAATTACAACGACACAATATTACCAAATTCAAACAAAAATGTGAAAATCGAAAATCTCAACAAGACAACGTCACAAAAATAAAAATGATATTTAGAACAAAGCAAAATGCAAAAGTCTAAACTCTTCAAATCGACAAATAGAACGATTTAAAGTCACAAAGTTCAAAAATGCAAAATCAAAAAATGCAAAATCAAAGCAAGCCAAATTGACAAAATCCAAAAATACAAAATCCAAAAATGCAAAATTAAAACATATCAAAATCACAAAATCCAAAACGGCAAAATTAAAGATTAGAACAAGTCAAAATCTCAAAGTCGAAAAAGAAAAATACAAAAAAGGGAAAGACAAAAATGCAAAATCACAAAATGCTAAATGTACAAATCAGAAATTGGAACAAGACGAAATTACAACTTGACAAAATTACACGATCACAAAATCCACAAATGCGGAACCGATCAATGCAAAATGCAAAAACGCACAATCCATAAATCGAAATTCAAACAAGACAAAATCAAAAAATAAAAAATCCAGCAGTAAAAAGTGCAAAAACGCAAAATCCACGAGTCGAAATTTACAACAAGACAAAATCACAAAAAGCAGAATTGTAGGAAATGTCAAAACACGAAAGGCAAAATCGAAGATTACAACAAAACAAAATCACGAAATTTAAAATCCCAAAATTGAGAATTCCAAATGCAAACATGTTAAATCGACATTTGAACCCGACAAAACCACCAAATTCAAAAATTCTACTATTACAACAGGACCAATTCACAAAATTAACAAATTCAAAAATGCAAAATCTAAAAATACAAAAGGCAAAAATCGAAATTAAAACGAAATAAAGGATGCAAAAGTGTAATATCAAAATTGAGATAGGAGAAAACCATAAAATGCAAAAACGCAAAATGCAAAATTCAAAATGCACAAATCGGAAATTGGAAATTGGAACAAGACAAGACACAAACAGAAGATCCAAAAAAACAAAATTCCAAAATTGAAAATTACAACAAGATAAATTCAGAAAATGCAAAATGCAAGATACAAAATCTCAAAATCGAAGATTACCACAAGAGAAAATTACAAAAAAAGAAAATGCGTGAACACAACACAACGAGACAATGACAAAATTCCAAAATCCCAAAATCCCAAAATTACAATTTAAAAATTACAACAAGGCTACATCAAAATTTCCATGCCTGCAAAACCCCAAATTGCAAAATCCCAAAAAAAAAAATCACAGAATCACAAACTCCAAAATGCAAAAATTACGAGAACACAACGCCACAAAATCACAACATGTCGAAATCAAAAAATCCAAAATTACACCAAGACAAAATCACTAATCCAAAAATGAAAGATTACAAATAGCAAAATCCAAAACCACAACATCAAAAAAGGTAAAATGCGAAACGAAT
Source organism: Metschnikowia cubensis (assembly GCA_002374405.1). Taxonomy (NCBI): domain Eukaryota; kingdom Fungi; phylum Ascomycota; class Pichiomycetes; order Serinales; family Metschnikowiaceae; genus Metschnikowia; species Metschnikowia cubensis. The sequence goes on from NKZA01000079.1 coordinate 43,904, forward strand.
ATTAGAACAAGAGACTGCACAAAGTCACAGTCCTGAAATCGAAAATCTCTAGAAGAACAGAATGCAAACGTCCAAAATTGAAAATACAAAATCACAAAACAAAATTCAAAATGCAAAATCACAAAACAAAATTCAAAATGCAAAATCACGAAACAAAATTCAAAATGCAAAATCGACAATGACAAAATGCAAAATTTAAAATCAACAATGAGACCATATGAAAACATGTAAACTCGAAAAATCGAAAATGCATAGTGCTAAAATGCAAGAATGAAAAATCGCAAAAATATACATTACAACACAACAAAATCACAAAATCCCTAAATTAAAAATTATAACAAGGCAATATCACAAAATACAAAATGCAAAAAAAAACAAGAAACCAATTCAAAAATCTTAAAAATGCAAAATGCAAAAAACCTGAATCACCAAACCCAAAATCTCACAATCTCACAATCCAAAATGCAAAACACAAGACGACAAAATCACAAAATCAAAAATTAAAATTTAGATGTCAAAATCCAAAATCCCAAACTTAAAAATTACGACAAGACAAATTTACATAATCACAAAAATCAAATTTTAGAACAATGCAAAATCACAAAAATATAAAACACAAAATCATTAATTGCAAAATCCATAATCACAACATCCAAAAATGATATATACAAAATGGAAAATTATAACAGGACAAAGTACAAAAAACCAAAATACCACAAATAGAGAATAAGAACAAAAGAAAATTACCAAATCCAAAATGCAATATGCAATACTTCAAATTCGAAAATTACAACGAGACAAAATCACAAAAGTAAAAAACTTAAATTAGAAGATGCCAAACTCTCAAAGTTGCAAAATGCAAAATCGAAAATTACAACAAGACAAAATCACAAAAGTAAAAAACGAAAATGAGAACATGTCAAAATCGCAAAGTCGGAAAATCCAAAATCGAAAATTAGAATAAGACAAAATCTCAAATATCAAAAATGCAAAATACAAAAGTCGCAAATTAGAGCAAGACAAAATTACAAGAAGATACAAATACAAAATTACAACATCCAAAAATGAAATTGCCAAAATGAAAGTTCAATAACATAAAATTCAAAAACGCAAAATCCAAAAGCGTATCTTCCGAAAATCAAAATTTACAACAAGACAAAATCACAAATTCATAATATCACAAGATCACAAAATCCAAAAATCTAAATTTACAAAAAGACATACTCGAAAATCCAGAAGTAAAGGAAACCCAAAATGCAACATGGAAAATTAAATCAAGACAACTGCAAAATCCGAAGATGCAAAATCAAAAAATAAAGTATAGAATGTGTCAAAATCACAAAATCACAAAATCCAAAAATGTGAAATCAAAAGTTACAACAAGACAAAACCACAAGGTCGAAAAAACAAATTCGGAAAATGCAATATGCACAAATCGGACATAGAACAACACAAAATTACAACAAGACAAAATCCAGAAACGCGAATATAATCTGTAAATCGAAATTTACAACAAGACGAATTTACAAAATCCACAGATGAAAGATGCCAAATCTCAGAATCGAAAATTGCCACAAGATAAAATCACCAATTCAAAATTTGCCAGAACAAAATACAACGAGACAAAATCACTAAATTCACAAATGCAAAATCCAAGAACACAAAATCCCAAAACGGAAAATACAAAGTTTAAAAGTACAAAAATGGGAATTTACAACAAGATAAGATTACAAGACAAAATTATAAAATTCAAAATAGAAAAATTCAAAAATGCAAAATCGAAAATTACAACAAGACAAATTGCAAAATTGTACAATCTCCAAATCGAATATTAGAACAAGACAAAATCACAAAAGGCAGAAATACCGAATGCAAAAACGCGAAAAGCAGAATCCCCAAACTATAAATTACGAGAAGACAAAATCAAAAAACACAAAATCCATAAATGCAATATTCCGAAAATACGAAATCCCAAATCGAAATTTACAACATCTTCAATTGACAAAATCCCAAAATGCAAAATCCCGAAACGCAAAACCCAAAAATGCAAAAGGCAGAATCTCCAAATTGGAAATTACAAAAAGATAAAAGTACCAGCACCAGAAAAGCAGGAAAACTAAAATTGTAAAATGCAGAGTGGAAAATTCCAACGAGACAAAATCAAAAAACACAAAATCCATCAATGCAATATTTCAAAAATCCAAATGCAAAACTCGAAAATCACAAAATTACAAAATCACAAAATCACAAAATCACAAAAGCAAAATCGAAATTACATTGAATCAGAACAAAATCCGAAATTCCAATATTGAAAAATGCAAAGTGCAAGAATAACAATTCGAAATTTACAACAAGCCAAAAGGACAAAGTGCAAAATGCAAAATGCAAAATGCAAAATGCAAAAATGCGAAATGCAAAACTGTTAAATACAAAAACCCAAATTTACAACCAAACAAAGCCACAGAATTCAAGACTGCAAGATCCAATTTGAGGCTAAGACAAGATTATATAATCCCAAAGCCACAAAATCGAAAATCCAAAATGAAAAATCGAAAAGTCGAAAACAATAGCAAGGAAAAATCACAAAATCTAAAATAAAATATGCATAATTTTAAAATCGATAATCACAACACGACAAAATCATCAAAAACAAAAAAACAAAAATTAGCACAAGTCAAAAACACAAAGTCTAATAATGCAAAATGAAAAGTTACAACAAGACAAAATCACACATTCCAAAATGCAATGTGTCAAATTCTCAAATGTTAAAATACAAAGATAGAACAAGTCAAAATCATAAATTTACAAAATCACACCTCCGAAATGCAACATGCAAAATCGAAAATTACCACAAGACAAATCACAAAAGGAGAAATTGCAAAATCCAAATATCGAAAATTACATCCAGTCGAAGTGACCAAATTCAAAGATGCAAAAGCGAAATTTAGAACCAGGCAAAATCCAAAATCCAAAATCAGAAAATTAACCACAAAATCAAATAATCCAAAAATGCAAATTCCAAAAACACAACAAGACAAAATTATCAATCACGAGGTCCAAAAATGCCAAATCCTAGTCGGTAATTAGAATAAGACAAAATTGAAAAGTGTTGAGAGTTATAATATACACTCCCGTATTCTGGAACGGTTATCAGGTTAAGTTCCAACTATTCATTTTAGTGTGAAACTTTAGTCATCATCTTTAATCATGTATATTAGGATCTGTCTCCAAACTTAGCCTCCGAGATCCTTATTCTGCATTTCTATCCTCCTACCATGAGGATTCTCGTCTCTTCTTATAGACTCTGTCTGTCCCGGTCCTCCGTCTACTACTCCCATTGTCTCTGCAAGCCAATGGCCAAAGTCTAGACGAGAACTTTGCCTTTCTTTCATCTGTGAACAATCACTTGAGCATGCTGTACACTAACGCGTACTGATGCCTCAAGTTCAACACAATCGACAGGTTTCGGACACTTGCATTAATATGAACAATTTTACCAGAATTTGTTTGAGATTTGCAGAATTTACGAGAATGTGCATTGGAAAAATACAATTTTACGAGAACCTGCTTTGGAATTCATCTATTTTACGAGACAATGCATTAGAAATAAAGAATTTACGAGCCCCTGCTTTGAAAGTTAACAATTGTACATAAACGTGCATTTCAATGCTACAATTGTACAAGAACCTACTTTGAAATTCAACTATTTTACGAGCTCTTGCATCAAAAATTACAATTTCACGAGAAACTGCATTGGAAAGCTACAATTATACGAGATAATGCATTACTATTCAACAATTTTACGAGAACATGCATTGAACAAGAATGCTTTTACGAGATCGTACATCACAAATGAACAATTTTACGAGACGTTGCGTTGAAATTCTACTACTATACGAGACTATGCATGATAATTCACCAATTTTACGAGATATTGCGTTGAAATTCGAAACTTCTACGGGATGTTAGCTTTAAAAATTGGCAGGTTTCGGAGACTTTTCTTTAATATGAACAATTTTACCAGACCATGCATTAGAAGTGCAGAATGTTACGATGCTGGGCACTGCAATTGAACAATTTTACGAGCTCATGCATGAAAGATAGTCAATGTTACGAGCCCAGGCAATAAAAATTGAAAACTTTTACGAGTGTTTGAGTTGAAATTTAACTTTCTTACAAGACCTTGCATTTAAAATAAACAATTTTACGAGGTCCCGCATTGAAATTCCTCAAATGTACGAGAACATCCATTAGAAATAAAGACGTTTACGAGCATGTGCGTTGCAAAAATACATTTTATCAGAACCGATTTTGGATCTATACAATTCTACGAGCGCCGGCTTTGGAATTCAACAATTTTACGAAAACATGCATCAAAAATGAACAATTTTACGAGAATGTGCATTAAAAACGAACAGTTGTACGAGACCCCGCATCAAAAATGAACAATTTTACGAGGTCCTGCTTTGAAAAGATATAAATTTACGAGAAAGTGCAGCCAAAAAAACAATTTTACGATAACTTGCATTAAAAATGAAAACATTTATGAGTACCTGCTTTAGAATTCCACAATTTTACAAACTAAATTCAAACGAACAATTGTACGAGAATGTGCAATAAAAATTGCAATTTCACCACAGGTTTTATTGAACGTCAACACTTCTATAGGATGTTTGCTTTAAAATTGCACACTTTTAGGAGAGTTTACCTTAAAAATAAACAATTTTACGAGAGTTTGTTAAAATTTCAACACTTTCACGAGATGGAGCCTTAACAATTTCAATTTTAAAAAGAAATTTGGGTTGTATTCCAGAACTAATATGAGAATATCCAATAGAAATGAGCTATTATACGAGAATTTTTATTGAAAGTTAACAATTTTACGAGATCATGCATTTCAATTTAACAATTTTACGAGATGTTGCATCTAAACTACAATTTTACGAGAACCTGCATTGCAATTTAGCAGTTTACGACAACATGCTTTGGAATTTGATATCGGATGCTACGTTCAAACGCCGAGCCAAAGAGATGAAAAGAAGGTTACACGAGAGAAACCGAACCAGTCGGGACAACCTGGTCTCAACGGAGGAGAATGTTAGGAAAAATCCTACGAGCACTAGAATTGAGTATTTAGTGTCAGTGGATCCTACTAACGAGACTTAGCTTAGGCTCAGTCTCAAACCTTACCACTCATAAGTATGAGATGGTGTGAAAGTTAGTATTCAAGGAGACTTGAATATTAGGCGCTAGGCGTCATGCAAGATGAACGCATGTGGTATGCCTGCGCCGAAAGATTGCCTAATAAGGAAATCTCTAGGTCAATGTGAAACATTGCTATGAGTCACATTCAGAAGATCAGCTGTTTCAAGACATCCCTCAAGGGTTACCCGAAGCAGCCTGGAAGTATATAGAACGAGCAGGTTCGCCTAATCAGATGAATCTCCAGGGATCCGTCTAAGGCATATTACAGTATTCGAATATACAACTGATATAACTTTGTTTATAAATCCCAGTGTCGTGCTTAAGTTCTGACATTTCAATTTTACGAGAAACTTCATTAATAAAAAAAAATTGTACGAGATCATGCATTGCAAAACTTCAATTTTACGAGAGCGTGCTTTGGGATTAAACAATTTTACGAGCTCGTGCATCCAAAAAGTTACAATTCAAGAGCTCGTTCTTTGACAAAAACAATGTTAGGAGAAAATATACTACAAATGAACAATTGTACGAGACCATGCATCAAAAACGAACAATTTTACGAGAACCTGCAATTGAAAACTACAATTTTACGAGGTTGAGTTGAACGTCAACCATTTTATGAAAAAAATGCAATACAGTGGTTTTCATAACTATTCAAATGAGCGCAGCAAAATGTTCAAACCATACTAGCAAAATTAAACAAACTGATAAGTCAAAAAGTTTTGTACTTATGACTAAACAATTCTAAGGATCAAGGACTTGAAATAAGCGGTTTATGTGCAGTCTTAATTTAATATTCAAAACAGTAACGTTTTGAATTATTGGTTTCTTTAATATTGCTAGTGTGGTTTGAATCTTTTTATCGTGCGGGTTTGAATTGTTTTGAAAAACACTGTATATATAAACAATTTTCTGGACCATGCATGGCATTCCAACAATTGTAAGAGGACCTGTAATGAAATTTAACAATTCTACGAGATGGTGCGTTAAAAATGAACAATTTTACGAAATGTTGCATTAAAAATCTACGATTTTACGAGAATGTGCATATAAAACTACACTTGTGCGAGAACATGCATCAAGAATGAACACTTTTACGAGAATCTGCATTTAAAACCACAATTGTACGAGAATATGCATCAAAATTGAATAATGTTACGAGTACATGCATTAAAAATGAACAATGTTACGAGAATGTGCATTTAAAACTACACTTTTACGAAAACATGCATCAAAATTGAATACTTTTACGAGTACATGCATTAAAAATGAACAGTTTTACGAGAATCTGCATTTAAAACTACAATTGTACGAGTACCTGCATCAAAAATAAACAATTTTACGAGATGTTGCATTAAAAATAGAGAGTTTTACGAGAATCTGCATTTAAATCTACAATTTTACGAGAACATGCATTGTCATTCAATAAAGCTTTGAGACAATGTCTCAAAAACTACAACTTTACTAGATGCTGCATTAAAAATGAACAGTTTTACGAGAATGTGCATTTAAAACTACAATTGTACGAGAACATGCGTAAAAAATGAACAATTGTACGAGAATATGCATTTAAAACTACACTTTTACGAGAACATGCATTTAAAACTACAATTGTACGAGAATATGCATCAAAAATGAACAATGTTACGAGAATGTGCATTTAAAACTACACTTTTACGAGACTCTGCATTTAAAACTAAAATTTTACGAGTACCTGCATCAAAAATAAACAATTGTACGAGCTCGTGCTTTGTAATTCAACAATTGTACGAGAACATGCATCAAAATTGAATAATTTTACGAGTACCTGCATCAAAAATGAACAATTTTACGAGACTTTGCATTTAAAACCACAATTGTACGAGTACATGCATTAAAAATGAACAGTTTTACGAGAATGTACATTTAAAAGTACAATTTTACGAGTACCTGCATCAAAAATGAACAATTATACGAGAATGTGCATTTAAAACTACATTTGTACGAGAACATGCATCAAAAATAAACAATTGTACGAGCTTGTGCTTTGTAATTCAACAATTGTACAGCAGCATGCCTCATATATGAACAATAATTCGAGATCTTGCATTAGAAATCAGCTACTTTACGAGACCCTGCATTAACAGTACAACTTTACAACCTCCTGCATTAGAAGTACATTTCTACCAGAACCTACAATTCAAATCAACTCATCAAAACGCAAAACTGCATATGACATTGTAGTCTATAATCTCACCACTCAACAAATTCGGGACTCCAAAAACTGGTTTCAAGATTAGAGAGTATGTTCGTTATATAGAGTTACAAAATTTGAGATATTGAATGTATGTGACGGGTTACGATCCTCCTCACGTCGTTGAACTTCTGGTTCAGTAAATATTAATATACAGGATGATATGTTGTACATTGTAAGCCCAATTACTAAGCCAGCATATCTGCTACTCCCTGGGTAGTCCCATAATCAGTGGACTATACTAGCTACATAGTAGTCCCATAAGCAGTGGGCTATATTGGCTACATAGTAGGCGATCTGCATGAGTACTTGCACTTCACTATTTCTAGAATTTTTCGCACTCTCCAAACTCCATAGTGTAATTATTCTACATCCGTCACCTGTAGACTTGATTTTTAGTAGGTGTATAAATTTGTATTTAGAATGGAATTATTAAATGTAGTCTTTGTATTGCACTAAGACGTTTTCCTAATTTATGCATCTTGCATATGATTACATAGGTCTACGCATAATAACTCAATTCGCATCAAATCATATATCTATATGGACCCCCAAGAGCCATTCAGCTTAGCATGCTTCTCAAAATAATAGTCTGTTGTAACAGGAAAGAGTCTGAATTAAAGCTGTACCAAAAAAGCTGCTTTGCTAGCCTGGGTGTTTTCTACTTGCTACATTTGGACAAATCCTCCTGCACCTAGCCACGGTAAACTCCATGCTCTGAGCAACCCGTAGCCATGCGTTGGTTGCAAATATCCTGAAACTCATTATACGTCCGTATCACAAAACCAATATGCAATGCATGCGCGTGTACTAGGGAGTGTTTCAGAAGTCGCCACCGTTTTGGATCTGAAACACGCTCCCCCGCACCGGGGTACTTAAAGCCCCAGTCCGCCACCTTTCCGCACTATTATTTTCTGGTGCTCGCGGTTCCCTTCGCGCTGTTGACGAGCGACTGCGTTACCAAAAAGAAGTTTCTTTATTAGTACACCTTTTTCTGTCTTTTTTGAAGGTCACCATTTCTGTCATGGATTGATTTTGATGGATTGATTTTGATGGATTGACTTTGTTGGATTGACTTTGATGGATTGATTTTGATGGATTGATTTTGATGGATTGAATTTGTTGAAATGACTTTGATGGATTGAATTTGTTGGATTGGATTTGATGGATTGATTTTGATGGATTGGATTTATTGAAATGAATCTGTTGAAATGAATTTGTTGAAATGAATTTGTTGAAATGAATTTGTTGAAATGAATTTGTTGGACTGGATTTATTGAAATGAATCTGTTGTAATGAATTTCTTGAAATCCATTTCTTGAAATAAAATTCTGTCATCTTTGGAACCGAATTTTTGCTCCTGGCTCTTTGGTACTTGACCACTGGTGAGATGCACTATAAAGTCCATCCTAGATGGCGTCCGCGTCCCTGTTGTCCCGGTCCTCCAACAACTACTCTGCTACCAAACTGTACCAGGTAAAAGACTAGCTTCTCTGGGGGCGGAGCTCCTGAAATTGATACCTATTTTTGTGACTAGGTGTTTTATGGCTAGGTATTTTATGGCTAGTTGTGTTTTGTGTCAAGATATGTTGAAGTTGGCTTCAAGCAGGGCCTCATGCCGTCGTTGTTGATCAATGGCTACTTCAAGAACTACTAAACCCTGCCCCACGACTGGGGGCACCATGTGAGCTATCTGGGAGAACCCTCTTCTCTTCTTTTAAGAAACCATGAGACGTGCTCAAGAAATTCTTATCTAAATCACTACAAACACACCCACTTACACCTTCCTGCTGGGCTCCTAGAAGCTTTGATTCTGTTTGGCAATCTCCAACCACACACTTGGTTGTCTGGCATCGTCTCCGCCGGCAACAGTACCAGCACCGTATGAAGAACCTCCGTGGACCTCATCAAACTTGCTGCTTTGCCCAAGGTCTTGGCGTGAACCAATGGAGTGTTGGTTATACGGTGGGGGATAATCACAGACAAAGTGTTGACAATGGTGGTCTCTTGGCCTCTTCCTGGGGCGCCGATGGAACGAGAGAACCCGCCGGCTTTATACTATTTCTGGTTTTCGAAGATTATTTACTGTCCTGGACCCACACGGCCTCAATTTGCAACAATAGTCTCCAAATCCAATTCCTCTCGGGAATGTAAGTATGTCACATCTGCTTACAAATTATCCACGCAGTACCCTACCTCCAAGGTACACGTTGACCATTTGCCATTTTGTGCATTACAAGTGGGCAATTTACGAGATTATGCATTACGAATCTACACATTTACGAACGACGCACCATTTACGAGGAATCAATATCCTCATTCGGAGAAAATCAACAACTTTACGAAGTGAAATTACCGCATTTGGACGAAAATGTATAATTGTACGAGTTCGTGCATTGCAGGTGCATAAAGGTACATCATTATGGGTTGAAAAACCATATTACGAGTGAAACATATAAATTCAACACATGCACGAGCTCTTATACAAACTCTCTAGAGTTCTACGAGATGATTGTTCTTTGGAAATCTAGTGAAAGAGAGTTATCAATTCCAAATCTTGCCAGTGCACAAATACCAAATGAATTACCAACTCCACAAAAAATACGGTGATTTTCAAAAAATCTCAAAATCGGCCCATAAAGTAATTCAATTACAAATGGAGTCTACCAATCTTTGAAAAATATCGTACCCCTTTCACTTCAGTTCGTTCGTTTTGGTCCTTGGTTCGCCTGCAAGACTCCCAAATCTTACACACAGTGATTTTTTCGAAAGCTACCCAAACCAGCTTAGGAAATGCTTATTCACAGTATGCTGTTTTTACCACATTCAAAATTTCCTTGAATATTGGCAATTCATGGTTTGCTTTTAGTCGAAGCACGATACCGGAACACAACGGAGGACACGTGGCCAGAAACACCAAACTTTTAACCTTCAAAATGAGGACGTGAAGAAAAGGCATGAAAAGATGTGTTGCAAAAATCGCAACCCGGCGAACCGGCAGTATTTATATTTTTGGGGGGCGGGGTGAAGTGCGGGGCCCGATTTGCAGCCACCAAAAATCGCGCACTCGTTCGCCTATAAAACGGCCATCCGCACCCAGAAAATTCACCCCATAAAATGCACCCAGAACGTGGCCATTAAAATCAGGGCACCTTTGCAGGCCACCACCAAACTTTTCAGCTAAAAAAAAAGTGCATTATAAAGTGTGGAAGTCCAGCAATCTAAAAAACCCAGTTTCAAACCAATTCCATCAAATCGAGGGTGTTTGCGTTGGGCCTTTTTCTGCTGAGGTAGCCGGGTGTACGGGTGTTTGCGCGGTCAATTCCAGGGCTTGCACCAATCAGTGATTCGTCTGTCCTAGCTCACTGGTAAGCGAGTCTGAAATGTCAAAATGTCTAATTTCAAAATGTCAAAATGTCTAATTTCAAAATATCAAAATGTCTAATTTCAAAATGTCTAATTTCAAAATGTCAAAATGTCACAAATGCAGTGCACGAGGCAATCACCCAGATTAACATTTCAGAATATTGAATTCTAATTACACTGTTGTTAAGCACCCCATTTGCTTAAAAAACAGGACACAAACCATTTTGTCTTTTTGGTTTGACTAGTTCAAAACACCTGATTCTACAAGTTTGTGAGTCAAAAAAGTACAAACACAAAATTTATACCAGTTTCGAAATCAACGAATTTGGAAAGAATAACCCATTTGGTGACAAGAAGAAAATTTACCAGCTTGGAGTTTTGAAGCCAAAAAGTGTACAAAATGGAAGCTTGAGCATATGCAGCATCCGATCATGTGACGTCAAGTTGTACAATTCTACGAGGTTTCAAAGGACGTACTTGTACATGGCCCAAATTTTACGAGACCATACGTTGAGAATTTGTACAAGCAACATTTACAGAAAGCAAATGTCCCAAATCTGGTACATCAATTACGTATCGTCTACGGATCGATGTACTTTGTGAGGCGTTGGATTCGTTTAGGTGGTGTATGATGTCCAGGTGGCTAGTGAAGTCCAATGCTTTTGCACAACTTGCATATCCCTGTATCTTAAAGGGTAAATTAAAGATAAGACAAAAGGAAAATGTCACAGATTCATATTTCCCAAGTGGGAAAAGTCTTCATTTTCTCAAGGTTACAACTCGGAAATTCATCAATGTGTCTATGTACACTTCCGAGATTATTGGATGCTGAAAAGTACAAACCCACTATATCCGAGTTTGCCTAAGAACAACTCTCCACGCTCAACACGTTTGCGATCAACCATTTCCGGAGTCCAAAAATAATTTTTCGTTGATTGAAGAATGTCAAGATCTAGAGGTTTCAAATGTCCAAACGTGACAAACGAATCTGTGGTTTGAATTGACGAACTTACAGATTCAGAACTATGAAATATTTACGTTTGCCAGTCGACACAATAATTTTGAACGTGATAATTATCACAGAGAAAACGTGTACTTGGGAAACTAGAGAATGTCTACATGGTCACGAGACATTGCAAATTTAGACAAAATGTTTCATCTCATGATTTACTACCTTGAAGGATCAAGGTTTCACACAGGCGCATTCACGTTCATGGTTGTTGGACTTTAGATGTGCTGACCCCTGTTTGCAGATATTATGCTACGTGCAGAAAAACAGAATTCGACAAACAAGGTTTGGGGGAAGTCATGATTGCAGACTAGTTTTGTATCCAGTGTTGAAGTCAGGAGTATTCACACATCACCAAGTCCTTGGAGGAAGGAGTCCAAGGTGAAAACGGTACATATAGAGGGGTTCCGGTCTCGGTAGGGGGTATCCCAAGTGACCACAAGACAGTTGTCCAGGTACACATAACTAGCACAACTAGATGAGAAGAGACATAACGTGTCGATCATGAACTCAGAAACGGTCAACTTCAACATTTAGAATAACTATACTACGGTTTGGTGAGTTCCTCCTGATAGTATCAGAATACGCAGTTACCGTTAGGACATTGTTCCTGAAAATCCTGTATATTAAGCAAGTTGCAAGCCTAAATCTTTGGGAGGCCAGACCTATATTGTATAATAATTCTAACGTAATCGTTCACAAGTGTACTTGGCAACACATGGAGTCAAGGTTTATAGAGCCTTGTATACAGGCCAGAGAGGTGCTATATGCAGGTCGTACAATACAATTGTCTTCTACAGTATGAATTACAGACCTATGTATAATTTTTTATATAATTTTTATAATGAAAGATACGCGAAGGACTAGTAAAATTGGCTAGGTTAAGTGACTCGGTGACCAGTGCTCAAATGAATGTAAGAGGTTCACTTACTCGGGGTTCTTGTCTCCAAGCTGGAGACAGTAATGAACATGGGATGGATATTTACATTTGTGCGGTATAAAGCGTTAGAAAACTTGACTAAATTGTAAATTAGAGTAGACAATTTTACCAATTTGGTCATTAAAAATGGGAGATTGTAGAGCAAAAGGAGAGTTTTGTACGAGAGTGTGCATTAAAATAGACAATTCACAAGATGGTACATCAAAAATAGACAATTTTACGAGATAGTGCATCCGAATTAGACAATTTTACGAGAGTGTGCATAAAAAATAGATAATTTTACGAGATTGTACAGTCTTCTTTGAAACTATTCAAAGCAAAGTGACAAATTGTTTCGTACTCCTTCGCAAATCTTTCAAACCAAATGGTAATGTTTCACACCAACTTTAATCAGAATTCAATGTGTTGAAATGTTAAAGCTGGATGATTGTCTAATAGCTAATAAATGTAGGAGTCCTGAAATATTAGTCAAGGCTCAAAACCGAAAAGAACTGGAGTGAAAGGCGTACGATACTTTTTGAACGATTGGTTTGTTTAATTTGGCAGTGTGGTTTGAATTGTTTTATCGCTGGTTTGAATAGTTTTAAAAACACTGTACACCAAAGATATTTAATTGTACGAGACTGTGCATCAGAACTAGACAATTTTACGAGATGGTGCATCCGAATTAGACAATTTTACGAGATGGTACATCAAAAATAGATAATTTTACGAGATGGTGCATCTGAAGTAGACAATGTTACGAGAGGGTGCATACAAAATACACAATTTTATGAGATTGGACACCAAAGATATTTAATTGTAGGAGAATGTTCATTAGAAATAGATAGGTTTACGATAGTGTGAATCACAAATAGACAATTTTACGAGATTGTGCATCAAAAATAGATAATTTTACGAGATTGTACATACAAAATACACAATTTTACGAGAGTGTGCATAAAAAATAGACAATTTTACAAGATTGTACACCAAAGATATTTAATTGTACGAAAGTGTGAATCACAAATAGACAATTTTACGAGATTGTGCATCAAAAATAGATAATTTTACGAAAGTGTGCATTCAAAATAGACAATTTTACGAGATGGTGCATCCAAAATAGACTATTCTACGAGAATGTGAATTATTGTACACCAAAAAGAGACACTTATACGATTGTACATTCACATACATAAGAATATGAGATTGTGCATTAGCAAAAGACACTTTTACGAGATGGTGCATCAAAACTAGATAATTTTACAAGATTGTACACCAAAAATTGTCAACAAGTACCTAGCATGTACGGAGTCAAGGTACTTCGTAAATGCATTGTATGCAGACCAAAAAGGCATCTATATGCAGGTCACTAGTGGGTAAACACTTTTCCCCATATAACATCTTGTTTAGAACTTTGGTCTTGTAAGGTGCAACTTACATATCCCGGTATATCAATATATACTAAAACATAGGTTAAAAAAAAGATAATTTTACGAGAGTGTGCATAAAGATAGATAATTTTACGAGAGTGTACAGGAAGATAGATAATTATACGAAACTGTGCATTCATAATGGACAATTTACGAGAGTGTGAATCAAAAATAGTTAAGTCTACGATATTTACCATTAAAAATACACAATTTTACGAGATTGTGCATCAAAAGGAGACAATATATCGTGATTATATAATAACAATAGACAATTATACGAAAGTGTACATTAAAATGCACAATTATACGAGAGTGTGCATTAAAATTGATACTTTTACGAGATGATGCATCCGAAATAGACAATTTTACGAGAGTGTGCATTCATAATGGATAATTATACGAGATTGTGCATTACAAATAGATACCTTTACGAGAATGTGCATCCCCAATAGATAATTGTACGAGATGGTGCATGAAAACTAGACAATTTTACGAGATTTTTCATTCCAAATAGATAATTATACGAAAGTGTGCATCAAAACTAGATAATTTTACGAGATGGTGCATCACAAATAGACAATTTTACGAGATTGTACACCAAAAATAGATAATTTTACGAGGTTGTACACCAAAAATACATAATTTTACGAGATTGCGGATTAGACTCTACATGTTTACAGTATTTTTGAAAACGATTCAAACCACACTAGCAAATTAAACAAACCAATCATTCAAAACGTTTCGTACACGTCACACTTTAGTTCCGTTTGTCTTAACCCTTGATGAGTATGGAATGACTCCCAAATGACCCCAAATGTACTACATATAAGGCATCCTGTAGATTTAACATTTCATCACATTGAGTTTCAATTAAAGTTGGTGTGAAGCCTTATGCCATTTGGTTTGAAAGACTGTGCGAAAGATTGTGAAACATTTTGTCTGGCTGGTTTGAAAAACACTGTATAACATTGAGCATTAGACATAGACACTTCACAGGACTCTGCATTGAAAATACACAATTTTACGAGATTGTGCTTGCCAAATTAACAATATTACGAGATTGTGCATGCGAAATCAACAATATTACGAGAATATGCATAAAAAACTCAACAATATTACGAGAATATGCATAAGAAATACACAATTATACAAGATTGTGCATGCCAAATTAACAATTATACGAGATTGTGCATGCCAAATTAACAATATTACGAGATTGTGCATAAAAAATACACAATTATACGACATTCAAAGTAGACACGTTGGTGAAATTGTGCAACACAATATACTGTTTTTCGAAAGTATTCAAACCCGCATGAAAAAGATTCAAACCTCACTAGCAAATTAAATAAACTAATAATTTATAGAGTTTCGTAACTCTTTTACTCCATTCCGTTTTTTAGAGCCGTGGTTGATATTGCAAGACTCCTAAATTTATTACATACAGTGTTTTTGAAAAGTATTCAAACCAGTGCGACAAAACGATTCAAACCGCACTAGCAAAATGTTTCAAACCAATAATTGAAAGTGTTTCGTACACCTTTCACTCCATTCCGTCCGGTTTGACCTTGATTGATATTGAAAGACTCCCAAATGCCCCCAAATTTACTTCATAAATCATCCAGATTCAACATTTCAGAATGTCAAATTCTAATGAAAGTTGGTGTGAAACATTTGGTTTGAAAGACTGCGAAGGAGAACGAAAGTTGTTGCATTATTGGTTTGCTTAATTTTGCTGCTCTAATCTGACTAGTTTTGAAAAGCACTGTGATTCAAAAAGTATGGTCCCCTTCCAGTTCAGTTCCGTCTGTCTTAATCCTTGGTTAATAATAGACTCCCAATGTGTCCCAAATGCCCCCAAATGTACTGTATCATCCAGATATAACATTCATCACATTGAACTCTAATGAAAGTTGGTTTGAAACATTACAGTGTTTTTGAAAATATTCCAGCAAAATGGCAAAATGTTCGTACTCCTTTGCTCAATCCCTCAAACCAAATGTTCCCACCATCTTTCATTAGAATTCATTGTGATGAAATGTTAAATCTGCATGATTTATGTAGGCCATTTAGGAGTCTTGCAATATCAACCAAGGGTCAAACCGGACCAAATGGAGTGAAGGGGGTACAAACCTTATTGATGTGTTTAATTTTCCTAGTGTGGTTTTAATGGTTTTAGTGCTGTTATGAATAGTTCTGAAGAACACTGTATCATTTCGTTTGAAAGACTGAGAACGAGTACAGTGTTTATGAAAACCATTGAAACCAGCTCCTTAAAATGATTCTAACCACACTAGCAAAATAAACAACCAATAATTCAAAAGGTTTCGTACCCGTGCCACGTCGGTTCCGTCCGTCTTAAGCTTTGATTAATATTATGAGACTCCCAAATGTGTCCCAAATGCCCCCAATACTTCATCATCCAGATTTAACATTCATCACATTGAATTCTAATGAAAGTTGGTTTGAAACATTGCTATTTGGTTTGAAAGACTGCAAAGGAGTACGAACCATTTTGCCCCGTTGGTTGAATAGTTCCAAAAACACTGTAAATCTGGAGGATTGCAGTACGAATCTTTTTGAATGATTGGTTTGAAGCATTTCGCTAGTGCACGAAACATTTTGTCGCACTGGTGTTAGGAAAATCCTAAAGCACTAGAATTGGGTGCTTAGAGTCGGTAACAATCCTGAGGCTCTGAAATCTGGAGCCTTCAGAAATCTGGAGCCTTCAGAAATCCTGAGGTTTCCCCAATTCCGCTGTACTGAAGATAACATGCTACCTGCATACAGGCTCACCTCTTACATGTTCAACAAGCACTTCAAATGGCTTACTTGTTCATGTTCTAGAGTCTGTGGAGTAGCCAGTGGCTCAGATATCACCATCGTTGTTAATCCACTATCTGTAGGACATTAGCTAGGGACGCGACATCATGTCCAATCTCACCAGTACGTCTTGGCAATTTGGACGGTGGCCTTTTCAAAGTTTCTGGATTTTGCCATTATCATAGTGGTGTTTTCCGTAACACGTTTGGTCCAAATTTGTATAGGCCACTAAGGTTCCTCTCACGTTTCAAAGAATGCATTAGGTAGTACGACATAATCTCATAGCTTAAGCTCAGTCCAAGCCATACCACTCATGATGAGATATTGTGAAGGTGAGTACTCAAGGAGACTTGAATATTGGGGGGTAGGCTGTAGGCAGGTGGACGCATGTGATAGGCCCATGCCAGGGAGAATTCCTGATACGGACTTTTCCGGGTCAACATGAAACATTGCGATGTTTCAAGAAATCCCTCAAGGGTTACCCGAAGCAGGAAGGAAGTATATAGAGCCAGCAGGTTCGCCTGAAAAGCTGCATCATGGATTTCTCTAAGGCAAGTTCCAGTATTCGAATAACAACTGACATGACTTTTTTATAGATCCCAAAGTCCTGCACGAGTGCTATTGGTTTGAAACCATTTGTTGCTCTGGTTTGAATAGTTTTCAGAGACATTCTGCGAACATAGGATGTATTCAGGAGCGGCCCGAAGATAACCAGGTGTAAACACTCCAGGAATAGGTAGCACTTGGCGCAAAAAAAAAAAAACAAAAAACAGAAAACAAAAAACAAAAAAGGAGTAAATGGCAGCAAAGGGCAGAAGGGCAGAAGGGCAGAAGGGCAGTACGTGCTGCAAATGAAGCAAATGAAGCAAATGAAGCAAATGAGCAGAAGTGGGTACTTCAAGAGAGAAGAAGTGTTCAAGTGGAAATTGTAGAACCACCAGTTCGGGTCATTTGTGCTTTTGCATGCTTGCGATACCTCAGGTGGTTTCTGTTTCAGTTAAACACATGCGCGCGGTCCAAACTCCTTATTAGCGTCTCCTCTAGTTTGCCTGCGTTGTAGGCCAGTGTTTTTTAAAACTATTGAAGCCAGGGCGAGACTATTTCGACTGCACTGCACAGTGTTTAAAAATGAGGTGTCACCCCAACTAATTCAATATCGAGAAGCTTTGTGGGGGATAGCCTCATGTGATTTGGGATTTGGAAATTTGGGATTTGAAATATTTGGGATTTGAAATATTTGGGATTTGGAAATTTGGGATTTGAAATATTTGGGATTTGAAATATTTGGGATTTGAAATATTTGGGATTTGAAATATTTGGGATTTGGAAATTTGGGATTTGGAAATTTGGGATTTGGAAATTTGGGACATTTGGGATTTGGAAATTTGGGATTTGGAAATTTGGGATTTGGAAATTTGGGATTTGGAAATTTGGGATTTGGAAATTTGGGATTTGGAAATTTGGGATTTGGAAATTTGGGATTTGGAAATTTGGGATTTGGAAATTTGGGATTTGAAATATTTGGGATTTGGAAATTTGGGATTTGAAATATTTGGGATTTGGAACATTTAGCATTTGGAACATTTAGCATTTGGAACATTTACGAGTCTTGCATCAATCAAGGGTCAATACAGACGGAACTGAAGTAGCACTTCCATGATTATTCTTTTTGCTGGTGGTTTGAATAGTTTCATCACACGGGTTTGCATTTTTTGAAAACCTGTAACCACCGGTGCTTTGAAAACTGGTGGTATGTTTCCGAACCATCCCGCAAGCCATGGACTCACAAAGCGGACCTTATTCCATCAATACAACAGAATTGCAACTCTCCTGAGGTTGCGGGGAAGACACGAGTGCAGGTTAGGGTTCTATCTGGGTGTTTGCGTCAGGAGTCTTTGATTAGACAAGGTATTACCAAGTCCACACCCAAGCAAGGAGTCCAGTGAAGTGAGCTTCTCCAGGCATCAAACGATGAATAAATCAAATGAATGATGAATAAATCAAATGAATGATGAATAAATCGAATGAATGATGAATAAATCAAATGAATGATGAACAAATCGAATGAATGATGATAAATCGAATGAATGATGAATACAAGAGGATGAAATATTAGGGATTCAGTTGATAAAGGTTTCTGTGGTGTTGATGATTTTGGACCATACCAATACAAAATCATACCAATCAATATGTCAATGGGAAACAGACAGACATTCTCCATAAGTGCTTGTTGCCACTTGAAGCCTCATTCCAAAGTGGATCAACGAGTTGGTCAAGTGCACGTTGGATCCAGACCACCTCGGACAACTCGGAGAACAGAGTCTATGGTCCCGGGAAGAGGATCTCGTCCATGATGGAGGAGTATCGAAACAGACCACAAGACAGCATTCAAAGTATCCAAGTCGCTCAGGTACAGACAGAAGAAATGAACACTACTCTATGGGAATTGTTGACCGTCCTAAGAAACAGGATAATCGGGGAGTCTATGCAGTCTGTATGGATCCACACAGCATGTTCATGGTGTAGTGTGTCACTTATTGTGTCATTTATTGGGTCACTTATTGGGTCACTTATTGTGTCACTTATTCTATCACTTTATCATTTATTGTGTCACTTATTGTGTCACTTATTGTGTCACTTATTGTGTCACTTATTGTGTCACTTATTGTGTCACTTATTGTGTCACTTATTCTGTCACTTTATCACTTATTCTATTGTATGCTGTATCTATAAATATCCCCGTTATTCTTAAACCACTTGCAAGTACTCGTCGTTGGCGTAGTGGTAGTCGGAAACCTGCACCTTGAACTGGTCGGTCTCCTTGTTATACTCAACAATCTTGAACGAGCTCAAGTCGTCCACCACAATGTCTGCACCTGCATCTCTGACCTTCTCCGGCGAGTAGGTGGAGCAGATTCCCACAATCATGGCTCCGGCTCCTTTTCCAGCACGGATGCCTGCAGGGGCGTCCTCGAACACGGCAATCTTCTTGGACTCGTGCTCGTAGCCCAACGCGTTTCGGGCGTTCTGGTACCCCATGGGGTGAGGCTTACCCTTGGTGACCTTCTCGGCGGTGATGAAGGTGTCGGGTTTGCGGATATCCATCAACTTCAACCACTTGGTGGCCAACGGAAGAGTTCCGGACGTGACAATGGCCCATCGTTGTTGCTTGTTTTCTGTCTCTGTTTTGGAGTACTCATCAAAAGACTTGACAAGCTCCACCGCTCCTGGAATGGGTTTGGCGTGGTGGCCAAACGTGTCGGGAATAGCTGCTTCCCAAGCAGTCACTTGCTCCACAATGGCATCCTCGGGCGACCATTTGGCAATGACATCGAAGGTTCTGCACCCATGCGAAGTGTTGATGATTTCCTCGGCGTTCACGTGGTCCCTGGTCTTACCGAAATCTCTCCAGAACTCGGAAATGGCTCCTGTGGAGTTGACCAATGTACCATCGCAGTCGAAGAGAGCAGCATGGATATGGAAGACGGCTGGCTGTTTCTGTAAAGTCATGATTGAATGTAGTTAGTTGGGTAAAGAATGTGTAGGAGATACATTCGAAAACTGGGAACGAATTTCCTTTTATAACTCTCCAGCCCCGTTGTCCATATCACTTCAAAGTGGACACTTTATGTTGGTCTTGCACACAAGATATCTTTCTGATAGACCATCTCGTTTCTTTTTTCACCGCAGTCCCATGTTCATGGCAGTGCCAGCTTGACCGCAGTTCCAGCTGCACATCGATCATTTCGAGAATCACCCTGTATAGGACTCCATAGTCATCTTTGCTCTCTAGTAGCCATCCACAATTTGTTCATAAATTTTGTCATGAATAGTTCAGAATTTCCTCCCCTTTAATTCCCCCAATGGCTTATTTTCAACCCGAAGTTTCCTGAAACTAAGTCTGGCACCACACACTCGTTTTCCAAAAAGGTCTCTTTCATGTATCTTTTGGTTCCTTTCCCATTCCCGTTTTTTTCATTCTGAATACTGTCTTGTGCATCCATCATCACCCACACCAGTAGTACTGTATGCAGGTACTGTATAGGAAAAACTATAGTAGCAGTAACATCTGGGCCACTCTCTTTCCCTCTATGACTGAAAATTGACTGAGAAACCGCAATAAGAAACTGTTGGTGTGGGGGGGATGCGGTTACGAGCCCCGAGCCACCATCACACATTTTCGCATCAAAGCCAAACCAATAAAAAGAAATGGAACAAAAAAGCAATCAAACAACAATGGTCCGGAAAATGAAAAAGAAAGAAAATAGCAGACAATACATCTGAAAAGGAAGCACATGCTGTTGTGCATCTGAAAGTCACATGCGTAGAATACATGCTAACGAACCCTGAACATTAAATCATTGGTTCTGAGCCCTGGCCCCCAATATCTCCCATCCGTCACTCACAGTTTCCCGGATCACACACATAGGCAAACAGTCATAGCTTTTACTAGACGCTCACACAATCATTCAGACAACCAGCACTATTAGGACCATTTCTTCCCATATCTGTCAAATATCTGTCCACTTCTGTCCATTATCTGTTCAATATCTCTTCATTGTCTCTCCGTTTCCGCCAATATCTCTCTGTTTCGCTCCCTCTCGCTATTCCTGTAAACCAACGAAATCATGCAATGAGAGCCTATTGTGGAGTAGTCATCGTAAGGTTTCCATTGTATCAGATAGGGTGGCCTGAAATATCCATTGGCCTGCATATAACCCGGGCGCGTTCCGATAATCTTCGCATATTCTGGAGCGGTCAACTTCTCAGTTACCGCTTTTCCCAGGTGTACCTAAACGATACTAAAAATCCTCAGGAACTTGAACTCAGACTGATACTCACTCCACAATGCTTTGGTTCTTGGGCCTTTCCTGCACAAAATACATAAAAGGCAATGGGCCAAACTGGGTTTAAACTGCTCGGCTTATGTGCAGTCGCACATGTTATACGCAGGATATCGCCAGATGTTTTGCGACCTCATCTTGCAAAAACTTCGACTGCGAAAGCCGCCCCTGCGGTTGCAATCATTGAAGCTTTGTTCAGCCATGCATCAATAATCGGGCCACGAATTGACCAAACCACTCAGCTTTCATATAAAAAAGAAGTCTCCCATCTTCATTCTCATTTATTCTTCACCTCATCTCAGTCATCTTAATCTCAATCACCTCAAAAATGCAAGTCGCTACCTTGTTCCTCATCGCTTCTGCAGTGTTAGCTATGCCTGGTGCCAACATGGCCAAGTCCGCACAATCGTGCGCAAAATACCAGGACGCCGGAACCATCGAGGAGGTCCCCGAGGAGTGCTTGAAGGCTTTGTGCGGAGACTCGAAAGTCTCCAGGAGAAAACCTGGCTGCCGTCATGGCAGCAACAGGAAGAATAAAAACGCCAACCCGGAAGACCCGGCGTCCATCCACGTCAACAATTATCCGCATATTCTCGGCCCAATAAAAGAGCTCTATAAGCCTGCCCTGAAGGAACACTAGTCCGGTCCGCATGGTCGTTATGGTCCCATTTAGTACCTAATTTTGACAGATCCTTTGCAACCTTTGTAGCTCTTGCACCAGCCCCTAAACTTCGGTCTCTATCAACCACCCCGATCCCTAAGGTTCACATTTTCCAAAGCAGATATCCCACGTAGAAAGCATAGGAGAAAGTCCAAGGAGAAAGCATGAGCAATATGTGCTCCTTTGGTTCATGTTCACCGGCTTAGGCGAGAAGGCATTGTATGTGGACTGAGACCTCGGGTGAAGTATCATGTACATGAAATGTGTCGTCCCACACTCTTAACCTCCTCTATATCCACATAGTCTCTATAACAGAGTCTCCATAACGGAGACTCTAACACAGTGGTTATGATTTGCAGTTGAGCACTATCAGGGTGCGGTACCATGTCCAGCATGTGTGAATGTCAGATGTGGTAACCTGTGTGTTTAGGGAGAGGGGAATTGGGATAAAGCCGACCCGGCTTGAAAATCCTGATGCCTAGACTAGAAACATTCTTTGCATTACGCACTCCACACGCATAGAAGCCCTGCACATCTCCGCGATTATGAACCCTGTGCCCCATCTATTCTCGCTAACGTCCAAGCCAATGGCAAAGGATTAGGAAGCAAAAAGAAATGAAGAAGGACCAATTGAGGAATGTAGCAAGGTATAGAATCCTTGATTACGAACCCTGAACACCGAGTCCTTCCCCTATTTTCTATCCCCCACTCACTGCTTGCAGGACAAGTCACACACTCACACTCAGTCGCGCACCCAGTCACACACTCGTAGTCAGACAGTACCATTCATGAATGTTTCAGTCCCGTTCAATCAGCCAGACTCAACACCACTCAGTATATATTTGGTTCATTCCCACTAACACAAACAGTAATTTCGTGATATATTCGAGAGTGGCATAGTCGTAAGCTTCCTTGTCTATTGTAGGACATCATGTGGCCAGAAGGTACGGCAACGGACTGTATACAGCTCGATATTTCTTGTGTGCAGCCATGTGTAGCTACCCACTGCAGCAGATTGCAAATTTAGCAATCACATAGCCTCCCATAGAAAAAGTATAAAAGACAGACACTTATTCCATTTTTTTCAATTATTCTCAACTCATCTTTCCATCTCATCTCATTTTATCTAAACATGCAATTCGCCACCTTGTTCCTTATTGCCTCCACTGCTTTGGCCTTGTCTAACGGCGCCAGATCCCAAAATGCCGGTAAACTCGCCAAGAAGGATGGTGGATTCCGTTTCCCAACTGAGGACGAGGACGACAAAAACAGTGCCAACTACCGGTTTAGATCCGATGACGACAACAGCAGCCAAGACGCTAAAAAGAACCAGAAAGACAACAACGGAAACTCTTGTGACAATTATGTTGGCAAAGAATTTGTGGACATTCCTGAGGAGTGCATGAAGTCAGTATTCTGTAAATTGGGCCCTGACTTCAAGATGTCCTGTGATCTTGATCTTTCTTTCGACAAGGATAACTGGACTAAGGAGAAATTGATCAATGAGGTCCCATCCACCATCTGTGCCGCCGAAGCTATTTGCAAAGATGAGGATATGTACTAATCGTGAGGGCTGGAACGGTATATTGTAATGCAAGTTTGTGTCCTTTAAGGCAAGATTTACCCGTAGATACATCATTCATTGTAGATATGCCTATAAGTGCATATAGACATATTCGGCTCTTGGAAACTATGAGACATATCCATAAACGCATATATCCGAAATACTGATTCCAGCGAATGATTCCAAGAAGGATTGAGACCCAAGTATAATTAAGGAAGACATGTTTGTTTCTTGTGAGTAAGAATCTTAACGGCAATGACTTTTGCTGTTTTGATTGCTTGATGTTTAGTATTCGACTAAACTCTTTTTTAATTACTAGACTTTTGTGTAGCGACAGCTCATGTTCCAGTCATGTAAAACACGGAGATTGCATACTAAAACTCTTTCAAGTAGCTTCTATTCTTTTATTCCATTTCGTTTTGTCATCAACTCCAGTATGTGAATTTTACACTCCCCCGCAATGAGTTCACCTAATGAGTCTGTCTTTTTGAATTTAACTAGCTTAACAAGTTGAGATTTGGCACAATACCACGACTTGATTTCAGTGAGCCGAATATCATTAAGTACAGTCTAAGCTGACTGGTCAATTGCTGAAATTGGTAGTATGATCTTGTGAAACAATCTTCCACGGGCCCCAAACTGGTCAAGAAATTCCCGTACTAATGAAAATCTTTTCATCAATTTGCATCGATAAATCAAAGGTGCTATCGAATGCTAAACATAAGTTTTTTATTGATCAAGGGTTTATTGTAATCTAAAATATAGTGTATTAAGGGTGTAAAATTACCGGGGGATTCGCGTCCTTATATACCAAAAGCGTATGCTCGGTGGCAAAAGCAAATGCAGCCACAATCGCAAACACAAACACAAACACAAACACAAACACAAACACAAACACAAACACAAACACAAACACAAACACAAACACAAACACAAACACAAACACAAACACAAACACAAACACAAACACAAACACAAACACAAACACAAACACAAACACAAACACAAACACAAACACAAACACAAACACAAACACAAACACAAACACAAACACAAACACAAACACAAACACAAACACAAACACAAACACAAACACAAACACAAACACAAACACAAACACAAACACAAACACAAACACAAACACAAACACAAACACAAACACAAACACAAACACAAACACAAACACAAACACAAACACAAACACAAACACAAACACAAACACAAACACAAACACAAACACAAACACAAACACAAACACAAACACAAACACAAACACAAACACAAACACAAACACAAACACAAACACAAACACAAACACAAACACAAACACAAACACAAACACAAACACAAACACAAACACAAACACAAACACAGACACAGACACAAACAGGGGATGGTGCATATCTGAAACAAGCAAAAAAATCTCAGGGTATATAAGACAGGTCGCGACCCGCAAAAAAATGCGCTTCCTTATTCAAAAATTGCAGCCTTCGCAAACTCATAATTACAGCCACATACACAGTTAATAATACAGAAGAAACAGAGACAGAAAATCCATCAATAAAGCCAATGTTACATTCTTTGCAAATTAAATTACTAAAAAAGTTTGAGGTTAACGCCAACACCCACATTTAAAGCATTTGTGAAAGGAGACTCCAGGTTCTTCACAAACACCTCCTTAGATGAAGTATGAGACTTGGCCAGAATCTGAAGTCAAATGGGAAAATCATATGTAATGGGTCCTACACGAAAAGGTCACATAATTATAATCATTGCAAAACCTTTTTTAAAAGTGGTTCATAAATTATTTGGCGTACGGATTTATGTGTGGTGAGTGTGTGCATGTTTATCTTCTAATGTACTGGTATTGTGAATTTCTGGAACCTTTTAGGAACTTGATTATTCACGAATTTCGATTCCTTAACTATCTTGACTCTACAGCTTCTCATTTTGATGACTTGATTCTTGTTTGTGTTTCATGCGAACCCGTGCATCAGAGTACCCACAATCGCGAGACCTCAATGGTCTATTTTGGCAACGCTTACCAACCAGATGATTTTTAGAGTTGGGCTTAATGTTAAAACCACTTTACCTGAAGATGAGAGAGAATTTTGTTATTGTTTCTAGAAACAGCTGTTCGATGGTCTTTTCGTTTCTTCCGAACTTGGTCAAAGCATTCACTATCTCGCTATAGGTGTAGAGACGTCTCTTGACTTCTTGGGAGTTTGATAAATATGAACGGTTCTATATTTGCCATGATCTTCGCTTTCCTATTTTACATACACTCAGGGATGACGTTAACCATGGACTGCACCTTGCTGTCAATGGTGGAGAAGAATCTTGGTACTCGTGATCAAGGGGTTGATCCAAGTTCAGAGTTGGCAGTTAGTTAAGGTATTCGAAAGTACCAAACCATATTATTATATCTGACAGGCCTCACTCAAAACATTTACGACTCAACAAATGTCTAGCTTTACTCATTCACAGACGTTGATGAAAAGGTACCGAGTCACAATTCTATTAGTCTACAATTTCAAAGACTACAATTTTACGAAGATAAACTCCCCAGGATACCAGTTGAAAGGCTTCTACAAGGTCCGAAGAATTATAGCTCAAACACATGACACTTTGCTACAAATAAGTCTACAAATCCCCTTTTTTTGTTGTACTTGCTAAAATTCTACAAGTCCGCAAAATATCAATATTGTTATATTGTTTTCGGTGCGTGACGTAGATCACAAATCAGGATAATCAGACAACACAAAGCAACAAGAATACCAAGAAGGTCAAAGATTGAAGACCAACAGGCAAATTAGTCAAAGTGAAAACCCAGACACTCAGCCTGGCTTTTAGTGAACTTTGCTTGGAAAAGGTAGTTGCCTGCATATACGCCATCCTCCTCGACCGAACCCTGAAACACATATCCAACAAAACCACCTCTACAATTGTTGACTAGATCTTGAATAATTTACATTTAGTGTTTCAACTTGGCTTTTACTTTCTCGGATCTACAGGATGGGATATCGCTCGAAATTTCATATTATTACAATAAGCTCCCGGTGGCCAAGCTGGTTAAGGCACAAGACTGTAATGGATGGAATCTTGAGATCGGACGTTCGACTCGTCCCTGGGAGAACTTTTTGCTGTTTGTTCTGCTTTCTTGATATAATTGGAAACTAGAGTATTCAGTGAATGTTCTGCAACCGAGTGCACATAATGCAATGGTACGGCACACAATGCACGGATACTGCACATAAAGAAATTGAGAAACCGTGCCGCGGATACCTCTTGCGGTCTTGCCATACAAGCACTCGCGTGACTCTGATCATGTGAAACTCCCGTTAACGCAAACGTTAACTAGCGCCCAAGATGGTTCTTACAATATTAATCAGGGACCAGGTACGGGTGTTTTCTAAGGGCTTGGGTTAATTAACAGAAAAAGTGAATTATTCCGACTGATGAGTTTTTCGATTCAGAGATTCTGAATTTAGATTTCAAAAATCCTGCAAAAATGTGACGAGGATGTTGAGATCTCCGAAATGACAGATTTCAGGACACAAAATCAAGAGTTCATTTCACCAGTTTCGAAAGTACAGATTTCCGAACACAAGATCAACAGTTCATTTCACCAGTTTCGAAAGTACAGATTTCCGAACACAAAATCAACAGTTGAGTTTTGAAAGTACAGATTTCAGGGGATTTTGACTTTTATGGGGTTAAACAAATTCGGGAAAATTCTACAATTTCACGAACTGAAATTGTCAAATCAAGACAAACAATTTGACCATCCAATTTGACGAGGTAAAGAATTACCTTATTGGGACAAAACACATGTCCAAGTTTTTGGTGTGGAATTTCACAATTTAATGCTTTGGAAATCTGAAATTTTCGAGGTTGTGCATTGGAATTCTCTACTTTCAAGAGATTTTACATAAAATCGCCCATTTGGGAGTTGATCTATCAAGCTTTTGATCGAGTTGATGAATTCCAATTCTGAAAAGCTGGCACTTTGTGCCTTGAAATCGGGGTATTTTGAAGCATATTCAGTGAAAATATGCAAAGTTACGAAACAATTTCACAGGCTTACGGGAATTCAAACCTATAAGCCAAACCTCTCCAACAACATGTCACCCAAGAATCAAAAGGTCATTATGGATGTACGACCTGCGATATGAGTTGTCTGTACTAGGTATTACCATGGGGAGTTGAGTCTCGACCTGGTGCCTGGTGGATGTGTCTATTGGTGCCTGGTGCCTGGTGGATGTGTCTATTGGTACCTGGTGCCGGGTGCCTGGTCTACCATAGTCTAACTATACGACTGTGCAGCTATCAGGCCATCTAGAAATGTGCAGGGGAAACTCGAGCAAATGACCCTCAATATTTGATATTTATTGATGCTTACTTGGAAACGTGTTCCAACCATTGAAACCTTCATTTCAATGAATAGTACATGTTACGTTCTTAACGCATGTCACCTATACTTGATTTCGTTGATGGTTCCTCGAGAGGAGCCGTAGTGCCAGGACGGCCAAACAGCAATACGCCATGGCCAATGTTGAAATCGGTTATAGACAATGTCTCTATCGGTAATGTCCTAGTGAAGTGGATCTAACAGTACACCTGCACAACACAAAACAGTCTACACTACTAACTATGCTAGACTGACCTGTGCTTATGCACTCCTCCTTTGACTCAGAACTCTGTTTTGGCTCACATCTCATTTGTTGAACATGTAAGGTGTGGAGACCCGTGTATGCATGTGATCCAAAGTACAACTGAATTGTACCTCAAGATTTCCTCAGCCTCAAGGTTCCAGGAACCGATGAGTGCAGAATAGGTTTGCACCGGGTCTTGCCAGGAGCAGTCAGGTATGACTTTAGACAGGGATTTCCAAGTCAGGTGCAGGAGGAAGCAGTCCAAGAAATCCCAAGTGTATATATGGATTCTGCTCTACACAACTCCACAACTCCACAACTCCACAACTCCAGAACTCCACAAGTCCCCAACTCCAGAACTCCAGAACTCCACAACTCCAGAACTCCACAACTCTACAAAACTCTATACACTGATATTCAACCTTTCCTGAGGCTAGGATTTGGGCTCTGCCATACTACTCCATATTATTCCACTCCTTTTCGCAATATTTCGAGTTTCTAATTTCCTCATACTCGATTTTGATGTACCAGAGTAGAATAAGAGGCTTTTCGATAGCTCCAACTACAACCAGTTGTTAGCCCTACATTCCACTACTCGAGTTCCCGATTTGTCTCTGGGAATGATCTGTGACTGATTATGGTTACCAACGTGAAAGTCTAAAAGATTCAATTAGTCTTTGCACCAGCCTAAAAGATTGAATTATAGCCTGTACATCTTCCTATATCTCCGTGCTAAATCCGTTGAATCAGCCACTCTGCTTACTATCCTCATTCGCCAATCTACGAGCTGGAGGCATGACCACAGTCTACCAGGGCTATACGCAAACTCTGACCCTTTAATCCTAAACAAATTGACATTGAGGCTGGGGACCTCAGATCCGTTAGAGTACTCTCCACCTATTAAGTAGTGCACAGCTATTTAGTAGTCTCCTTGTTTAGTAGTCTCCTTGTTTAGTACTCTCCCTTATTTAGTATTCCCACGTATTTACGATATCATGAAGCTTCTCTGCCTGTTGTTTGTATAAGGCCTTTAATCACAACTCTCCTGGTACACATTAGTAACAACCAAGACAGAAAAAAGAACAAAGACATAAGCGTTCCGGATCATGTTCTCAAGAGAGATAAACTTCAACACTGTTGGCCTCTGTAGCAGCAATTAGGCGGAAGTTGATGAGCTTTGTGTGTCATGGATTACCAATTAGAAACAGAGTGACGATTCTGTGCATTGAAAAAGGATAATTTCAGGTACAGTGTTTTTCAAAATTATTCAAATCAACGCCGCAAAATGTTTCGTACTCCTTCTCATAGTCATTCAAATTAAACGCTCACACCAAATTTCATTAGAATTCACTACTTGAAATGTTAAATCTACAGGATGCCTTATATGCAGTACATTTGGGGTCATTTGGGAGTCATTCCATATTCATCAAGGGTTAAGACGGATGGAACTGGAGTGAAAGGGGTACGATACTTTTTGAGTTATTATTTTGCTTATTTTGCTAGTGTGGTTTGAATCGTTTTATGGTGGGGGTTTGAATAGTTTCGAAAAACACTGTACTATATGTTCGATTTACAACTTTACGAGNATTTTGCTTATTTTGCTAGTGTGGTTTGAATCGTTTTATGGTGGGGGTTTGAATAGTTTCGAAAAACACTGTACTATATGTTCGATTTACAACTTTACGAGAAGGTGCATACAAAAAGTATAAATTTACGAGCCCGTACGTCTGAATTGAGCAATTTTACGAGACTATACGTCAAACTTCTACAATTTTACGAGACTATACGTCAAAATTCAACAATTTTACGAGAAGGTGCATACAAAAAGTACACATTTATGAGATGGTGCATACTGAAAATACAAATTTATGAGATGGTACATCAAAATTCAACAATTTTACGAGAAGGTGAATACTAAAAGTACACATTTACGAGATTATACGTCTGAATTCAAGGCTTACTTATGAAAAAGCAATGAAGAGTGCATATGATTCAGGGGATGATCTCGGATGTCTATTGTTTTGGAGATAATGCGTGATAAAGGCCTTCTCATAAATAAAAAGCATGTCTCTTCAGACCACCAGACCACCAGACCACGAGACTACTATACTGCTTCAATTCTAGGCTTTTGGACCACTGGGGGTTGGACCACTAGAGACTTCTGGGTACACTAGAGACTGCTGGCTACACTTCAGACTGCTGGCTACACTTCAGACTGCTGGCTACACTTCAGACTGCTGGCTACACTTCAGACTTCTGGGTACTAGATTTTATAGTCGGCAGACTACGGCTTAAGTACTATGACTGGTTGTACTACTAGAGTCCTAGAGTTTATACTGGTACAGTGGTTTGGACACAATACTCTAGTAGAGACTTCTATACT
>NKZA01000087.1:0-69286 GCA_002374405.1 Metschnikowia cubensis
GCCCCTTGCGGCACGCGCCCTAGCGGACCATCACCTGCTGTCCCCACACAGGACACGCAACAACTGGTCACCAAGGGCTCCAATAACCCTAACATGCCAAGAAATGGCTCTTTGGCCGAGCGGTCTAAGGCGGCAGACTCAAGTTCTGTTATCGTAAGATGCGCGTGTTCGAATCACGCAGGAGTCATTATTTTTTCTAGATTCTTTAGAGTCAAAATAGTTTTTTTTTGTGAAGCACTCACGTCTGTCTGAAGATCAATACGAGTAATGGAACCAATTTGTGGATCATATAAAATTTAGATAATTTGATTGTGAAACTTGAAAGCTAGAGCTTCAACTTGACTTGAGATCGGGCTAGAACTACTAAGGAAACCAGCAAGAGGGTATAGAATTATCAAATAGAACATACTAAATATGTAAAATTATTTTTTTCCAGAAAATGTTACAGTGGCCGAGTGGTTAAGGCGACACCCTGCTATTACAGCAGCCCAGGTGTTGCGCATTGCGTGCGCAGGTTCGAATCCTGTCTGTGACGGTATTTTTTTGGCTTCAAAGTGTATTTTTGACATAAGATAGCTACTAATGTTAAAGATAACAAGTACAGTCAGCTTGAGTTACTACTTCAAATTCAATCCGAACTGTGAGGAACAGTATGAAAGAGCAGGAGCTCCTCGGGATAGTTTTAAATATCAGATAGCCCAAATGGCTATTCATACCGTACCCTCATATACTTCTATTTACCGTTATTTTTCGTTGGTTTCATGATATCGAAGTCAAACCCAGGGGCTACTTTTCTCAGCAGATCAGATAACCATTTGGAATATAGCGAAACCTGCTCTTTACTCCGATCCTCATTTAGATACTCGGCCTTCATCTGCTCCAAATCGCTCTTTATTGATTCTAGAGCATCCTTTGAGGCATAGATCTTCGGAGGCACCACTGAATTGGGTAGCGTTGGAAGCAACCTTCCGTAGTTCGTACTAAGAGTGACAGGCTTAGGAGGTTGATAGGCCACGTTCCTTATTAGCGGCACTTGCTGGAGAATGGGATCGGCTGCGGTTAGTATATTGAGAGTGAATGGCGGTAGCTTAAAGTTCATACGTTTATTTGTATCATCCATTGTGTGATAATGGTAGGCTGTAACCTTGTAGAGGAATGGCTATATCTGCTCGCAATCGTTGAGTGCGTGGAGAGCACTGCGACCGGTAGGTCCCTAGTGAGACGCATGTGGCTCAAACCATTGACTGACAGTGCACAACGCCCAAGTGAAATAATTTAATATTCTTTTCCACAGCCTTTACGATTTTGAAAGGTTTAAATGTTACATTTATTCCCACTTACCCTTTATTTTGCTTATTCGAAAATTCAGTCCAGGTGGAATAGGTCTGTTTCTAATTTGTATGTCGTCGCGGATATCGTTTATTAGTCTTATATTATACATGCATTCATCAGTTGTCCTTGTAGTGGCGAATCAAGATGTATGCGTTTTCTTGCTTCAAGTTGGACAAGGATCTGTAGCCACCCTCCAAGCGCATCAACAACCCACCAAAGGATATGTAGACGGCCATCTTGTCATTGTTTGAGCTCTCCTCGAACTTGTACACCGTGCCGTACATGACGTAATCGTAGTCGTCTGCCAAAGATCTCTCGCCTCTCTTAGGGGGTCTCCACGAGCCATTGGAAGTGACCATGGAGCTGTCATTGCCCAACGAAGACGCCAAGGTGATAGTCAATGAGTCGGAGTCCTTGACTGGGAACAACTCACTGTTTATATCTAAGGTGATTTTGATGTCTTGCGAGGTGGACGACTGGCCCTCTATGCGGCTGACCTTGTTGTATCTTGCCTGGTCGACCGACTCGACCACGAACATATCTTCGAATAAAACGCCGGACATGGTTGGTGCTTTGGGGTGGAGTGGTGCCTGAGATGTGATAGGAAAAAAAAGACTTCGGCTGCGAGCATCACGTGCGTGGTCACGTGTCTATATTTCACTATGAGAGAGAGACTTGGTTCTTTCGCTAAGAGATTCGCAGTGCGCACCGATCCAGTCTGAATCAAAATACATCAAGCATTCATCAAGAAGACACTAAGAATAGCACAAGACTCCAATATGGAAAAACAGGGCCCGGTTCAGCAATCCAAAAAATACAAGAACGCCATACTATTATGCTTTGTGGCTATTGCTTTGGTGGGCTTCTCCATGTCGCGTCATTGCGGAATGGGCTTTGCTTTACTGCGTCTGAAACCTCAGCCGGAAGTGAACGTGGCAGATTTGCTTGATCAGAAAAAACACAGGGTTTTGGGGGCGGCCGATTTGGAGCAGTTCAAAAATGAGTTGGACAATTTTGAAGAAAAAGAAAAGAGAGACGACACGGACGATGGGGAGGGGAAGAAGAAGAAAAAGAAGTCGATTCTAGATCAGACCTTCATGAGAATATTGATTGGTATTGGTGTTTTTGCAGTGTTAAACATTGCTGCAATCACCGTTCATCATATCGTTCACAAGTTGGGAACAACCACCCATGAATACCGAGAAATTGAACACGTGTACTCGCCGTTTTAGCTCCAATGAAAAGCAAGACGAGTATCTCGTATAGATGTTTGAGGAAGATTTCAAAAATGTTTCAAGATTCTTTAAATGTTTCAGCAATGTTTCAGCAATGTTTCATGTTTCATGTTGAATTTAAGATGACAGAGCTTAGGGGCTATTAACGGTACAGTAAGCTTAACTATTGTGGTAGTTCTGCGAGTGAGGCACGCAGATAAGCTCTGGCGAAGTAATTTCGAGGTACTAGGACTGAGGAACTATGACGTCAAGAAAAAGTGACATTTGAAGGCAGTTGGTTTGGTTTTCCATGTTTAGATGTTAAATATATTATTATGCATGTTTGTTTATGCCCAGTAAGCTTATCATGTAGTAATATACAAAATTACCATGGCAAGAGAACAGAAGAAAGTAAATCTAGGAAAAAGAAAAGCAAAAGATTTGAAAGAAAGGAAAGTCTGAAACCTTGCTGAAACCTCGGTGAAACAAAGGTGGAACCACGATAAAAGGCCTGAAACAAACCTGAAACAGACTTCTCGACTTATCTACCTTCACTTAACTAGACCACGTCTATCTCGAAGTAGGTGCACACTGTGCATAATCGCACAGAAATTCTCGGGCCTCACCGAGATAAATTCTCACTTATCTATAGCTACCTCCCGCAGTCGTGTTTCAGCTTCCGCTTTATTAACCTTATACCATCCCTTCACACACAATGGTGGAAGTCTCCCGCGGAAGAAAATTGCTTCAGGTGTCATGCTCCATCGTGTGGTGTTTATTGGCAGCTGGACCTGTGTTTGGTTTTGCAGCAATCAAACCCGTCTTGATCAGAGAAGGTGTTTATCTGGACAGATGTGACGTGAGTGCTGCCAAAAGCCCCTATAAGCCCTGTGACGAGCAGGACTTGGCGCTCAATTTCTTGTTTACTGTGGCATGTATGGTGACCAATATTTCGGCCTTGCCTGTGGGATCTCTCTTGGACTCGCATGGTCCTAAGGTGACTGGAATCCTTGGGTCGATTATCATTCTTGCAGGGTCTACTATGCTTTCTTTGGCCAAACACATTACGCTTTTGGACGGATACTTGTATGGGTACACGTTGCTTGCTTTGGGCGGACCGTTTGTGTTTATTTCGTGCTTCCAATTGGCCAACAGTTTCCCCAAGAACTCGGGACTTATCTTGGCCTTATTGACCGGAGCCTTTGATTCCTCATCCGCTTTGTTTTTGATCTACAGACTCATCTATACCAACTGGTTCAGTCTCTCTGTGTCGTCGTTTTTTCTCTACTATATGGCGGTGCCCGTCTTTATTTTCATTTGCCAGGCCACGATCATGCCCCGGGACTCATACAAAACCATTGGAACTTTGGCAAGAATCGCAGAAACTGCCATTGACGAGACTGGAAAACCTTTGGACAAGGACTTGCTCCTTGAGGTTGATAGAGACATTCCAGAAAGTGGGGTGGCCACGCCTCAGCCCAATATGAATGAGCACACGTCGTTGCTCATGAGAAGTGCATCTTTCTCGTCGTTCAATGCTGCGAGAAGAGACTCATTGCTTGCTTCCAGAAGAGACTCGACGATCTCGAGGGCCTCCAAGAACTCCATCAAGTCTGTTTACGAACGCCAGGCCGAAGACAAGTTGTACGAATCCACTGGTGGAGTTTTCGGGGTCATGCATGGCTATTCAATCACTGAACAATTGAAGTCGCCGTGGTTCCTCTTGATGACTGCCTTCACCACCATTCAAATGCTCCGGATTAACTTCTTTGTGGCCACCATTAAATCGCAGGAGGAATACTTGTACGGAAGCGAGAAATTGGCGGTGCAGATTAACCAGTTCTTTGACTTGGCTCTTCCTCTCGGAGGGTTGTGTGCCATCCCTTTCATTGGTGTCTTATTGGACAACTTGACCACGCTCAACGTGTTGGTGCTTTTGTCTATTATCTCCGTGACCGTGGGAGTGTGTGGATGCTTATCGTTCCTTCCTGCTACTTACTTGGGGATCATACTCATGGTTCTTTATAGACCATTTTACTATACAGCTGTGTCGGATTTCTGCGCCAAGGTGTTTGGTTTTGAGACCTTCGGCACCATATACGGCACCATAATCTGTTTCTCGGGCGTGTGCAACATCTTGCAACAGTTGATGGACAAGGTTACGCATTCTTATTTCCACGGAAACCCCACGCCAATCAACACGCTTTTAACTGCGCTCACGGTGATATTTGGCGGGCTCATTCTTGGCTACGTGAGATCACAAGAGAAGGCCATGAAAAGAAACAACCTCGAATTGGAAGCTCAAGAAGCCACCATCCGCTCCATTCCTAGATAAGGACCATAGAGAAACTCATATTTAAGACCAATCAAAATAGATATAATTCCGTTTCAGGGCATACCGTATGAGGATTTCTTTCTCTCTTAGTCTTTCCTCAGTTTCTTTTCCTTCTCTTCAGTCTTTCCTTCTTGAGTTGTTCACTCACAAGGTCTGGGTTCAACGCAGTCAATTCCGGAAGAAGAGTCAAGGCAGGTAAGGTTTCTCCCGCTTCAGAAGTCTCCAGAGCCAGAACAGGCAGAGAAAAATTGGAGCAAATCTTCTCCACATGAGCCGGGTCTTTCTGAGGCACAGCCTCTAGAATCGGGTTATTCATCAGCTAGGTATACAAGGTAAAGCAACTAACAAAATCAGTTGGCCAGTTTATTGGCTGCCTTCTTAGCTGCCTTCTTAGCCGCGTCCTTCTGCTGCTTTTCCACTTGTCTTCTGGATCCCTTGATAAGCTCCAAATGACCCACTCTACTAGCAATCAACTTCTCAGTTCCATTCAGCGAGCCCACCGACTGGATAAGGTTGTATGTTTTTTTGAGAGCAGCTTTTTTTGGCTTGATGATGAGAGGAGCAGCGGCTCTAAGGTTACTTTGTTTTTTGGTGACTCTGCCTTTGGCTTTGGACTTGAGTTTCAAGTTACCTTGGGCCATAGTATAGTAAAGAAGAGATGAGGTTGAGAAAAATGCGCTCTCCACTAAATGTAGAGCCTGGTGCAGTCTCAGAAGGTCAATGGTGCAGTCTCTATAGAGGGAGAACAGAAGGAAGCCGGTACCACAACATAAACAGATCCGAAACAGGGGATACAGACACAGACACAAGGGAACCTGAAACCAACCTGAAACAAAAAAAGAAACAAACACAAAAGCGTTTTTTATGAATTATAAAAGAAGAGCCTCCTGCCCCCAGTTTCAAGTCTCAAGCCTCAAGCCTCAAGCCTCAAGCCTGGTCTGGGTGCGTGCGGTACGGTGCGACTCATCTCTGGGGCCTGTATGACTCTGCCGCACGCCAATTAATTTTTTATTCATTTCTACAGATCCTCTCTTCGATCTTCGGAACACCCTTCGCTCCAGCAAACAGCACCGCGTTTCTTAACTCCCGGGTTACTGAATCTACTGCTTGAATCTGTACCCGTTTGTTTTCAAAATGAGTGACACCTTTCTCATTTTACCTGGGCCCAGTGCCTTGTCTCAGTTCAGAGTCAAGAACTTTGTCATTGACTTGGAGAAAAAGCTCAACCTGTCGCACATCATTGCGGACGTCAAGTCTTCCTACACCCACTACGTGTCGTTAAAGAAGCCATTGTCTGCTGCTCAACACAAGTTGTTGGAGATTTTGTTGACCTATGACTCGCCTGTGGACGTGTCGGTCGATGCCAACAAGAAGTTCCAGGAACTTTCAGCCATTTCTGGCGACTCTAATGCTGATGCCACCGAATTGTCTGGATTGCAGTCCTCTGACTCGGTGTTGGTCAGAATCTTGCCCAGACCTGGTGCCATTTCGCCTTGGTCTTCTAAGGCCACTGATATTGCCAACATCTGCGGCTTGGGTGAGTACATTGAGAGAATCGAGAGAGGAATGACGCTCTTGGTCACCGGATCCTCTGGTGCGCAGATCAACAAGGTCTTTTCCGAACAAGCTGCAGCTTTGTTGTCTACGGTGTTTGACAGAATGACCCAGAAGTTGTACTTGAATGAGAATGCTCCAAAGTACAACGACTTGTTCTCCCACGACTCCCCCAAACCCCTTGTGGAAGTCGACATTTCCGGAGACAACTTGGTGCAGGCAAACAAAGACCTTGGTCTAGCTTTGGACCAAGGTGAGATCGACTACTTGATCAATGCCTTCAACACCGTGATTGGCAGAAAGCCCACCGACGTGGAGCTCTTCATGTTTGCTCAAGTGAACTCCGAGCACTGCAGACACAAGATCTTCAATGCTGACTGGACCATTGATGGTGTGAAGAAGGACATGAGTTTGTTCAAGATGATCAGAAACACCCACGCCAAGAACCCCCAATACACCGTTTCGGCATACTCTGATAATGCTGCTGTGTTCGAAGGCCCAATGGGTTACTTGTTCACTCCTGACTTTCAAACCAAGGAATGGAAGTCCATCAAAGAGAACGTCTTCACTTTGGTCAAGGTCGAAACCCACAACCACCCTACCGCAGTGTCTCCCTTCGCAGGAGCTGCCACTGGATCTGGTGGTGAGATCAGAGATGAGGGAGCCGTGGGCCGTGGGTCCAAGTCGAAAGCTGGTTTGTCTGGATTCTCTGTATCCGACTTGATCATCCCTACTTTGCCTCAGCCATGGGAGAAGGATGTTGGAAAGCCTGACCACATTGCTTCTCCATTGGACATCATGATCGAGGCTCCTATTGGTTCTGCTGCCTTTAACAACGAGTTTGGAAGACCTGCTATCAATGGTTACTTCAGAACTCTTACTACTGAGGTGGAGAACTCCAAGGGTGAGACCGAGATCAGAGGCTTCCACAAGCCAATCATGTTGGCTGGAGGTATGGGTGCCATTAGACCAGACTTGGCCTTGAAGGACACCAAAATCACCCCTGGTTCCCACCTCATTGTTCTTGGCGGTCAATGTATGTTGATTGGACTTGGTGGAGGTGCAGCTTCTTCCGTTTCTTCGGGCGTGGGTTCTGCTGAGTTGGACTTTGCTTCTGTTCAAAGAGGAAACCCTGAAATACAGAGAAGAGCCCAGCAGGTAATTGACTCGTGTGTTTCCCTCGGTAAGAGCGGAAACCCAATCCAGTCTATTCACGATGTGGGTGCTGGAGGTTTGTCTAATGCTCTTCCCGAGTTGGTCCACGATAATGACTTGGGTGCCAAGTTTGAATTGAGATCCATTCTTTCTTTAGAACCAGGTATGTCTCCTATGGAGATTTGGTGCAATGAGTCCCAAGAAAGATATGTTCTTGGTGTTGCACCTGAAAACCTCGAGTTGTTCAAGGGCATTTGCGAGAGAGAAAGGGCTCCATTTGCTGTTGTTGGTGAGGCCACTGAGGAGTTGCGTTTGGTGTTGACAGACTCGTTGTTGAACACCACACCAATTGACTTGGAGATGTCTGTTTTGTTTGGCAAGCCCCCAAAGATGTCCAAGGTGGCTACCACTGAGAACTTGAGATTGAAGCCATTCGTGACTGAAAACTTGGACATCCAAGAGTCCGTCGAGCGGGTCTTGCAGCTTCCATCTGTCGGTTCCAAGAACTTTTTGATCACTATTGGTGATAGATTTGTCACCGGCTTGGTGGACCGTGATCAGATGGTTGGGCCATGGCAGGTGCCAGTGGCCGACGTCGGTGTTACTGCTACTTCTTTGGGTGACACTTTGTTGTCTACCGGAGAGGCCATGGCCATGGGCGAGAAACCCACCTTGGCTTTGATTTCTGCTTCTGCGTCTGCCAAGATGTGTGTTGCTGAGTCTTTGCTCAATGTGTTTGCTGCTGATATTCCTGCTATCGACAAGATCAAGTTGTCTGCTAACTGGATGTCCGCTGCATCTCACGATGGAGAGGGAGCCAAGTTGTACGAGGCTGTGCAAGCTATCGGTATGGACTTGTGCCCGGACTTGGGCGTTGCTATCCCTGTTGGTAAAGACTCCATGTCGTTGAAGATGAAATGGGATGACAAGGAAGTGACTGCGCCATTGTCGTTGTGTATCACGGCATTTGCTCCTGTATCCAACACTTCCAAGACCTGGACCCCACAATTGAAGAAGCTCAACGAGGATACAGTTTTGGTTCTCGTAGACTTGGCAGCTGATGTCAAGAAGTCCTTGGGAGGTTCTGCCTTGGCCCAAGTCTACAAGCAAGTTGGTGACTCTGCTCCTGACGTGCACTCGCATGAGCTTTTCAAGAATTTCTTGCAAACGTTGATTGCTTTGCACAACCAATTTGATGTGTTGGCCTACCACGACAGATCTGAGGGTGGTTTGTTCACCACTATTGCAGAGATGGCTTTCGCCGGAAGATGCGGAGTGGATTTGAGCCTCCAGTCACAGGAAGATGCCTTGACCGAGTTGTTCAACGAGGAGCTTGGTGCTGTTTTCCAAATCAAGTCTGGTGATCTCGAGAGTTTCGTGAAGCTTTTCGCCGCAAACAACATTGGAGAGAAGTACATCTCGGTTATTGGTAAGCCCACCGAGAACCAGAGTGTTTCTATCAAGCTCAATGACAAGGTGGTGTTCAACGACACCAGGGCTAACTTGCAGAAGTTGTGGAGCAACACATCTTACCACATCCAAAAGATGAGAGACAACCCAGAAACCAGTGCTCAGGAGTACAATGCCATCCTGGACGATACCGACCCCGGATTGTCGTACCAGTTGACGTTCAACCCTCACGAGTTCAAGGCTCCATCATCGGACAGAAAACCCAAGGTGGCTATCTTGAGAGAGCAAGGTGTGAACTCGCAGC
Source organism: Metschnikowia cubensis (assembly GCA_002374405.1). NCBI lineage: Eukaryota > Fungi > Ascomycota > Pichiomycetes > Serinales > Metschnikowiaceae > Metschnikowia > Metschnikowia cubensis. The sequence continues at coordinate 9,305 of NKZA01000087.1, forward strand.
AAGAGATGGCATGGTCCTTCTCGCAAGCAGGCTTCGATGTCTACGATGTACACATGTCGGATATTCTCAGTGGTAAAGTGACGTTGAAGGACTTTACTGGAGTGGCCGCATGTGGAGGATTCTCTTACGGTGACGTCTTGGGTGCAGGTGCAGGCTGGGCCAAGTCTGTATTGTTCAACGAAATTGCCAGAAAGGAGTTCCAGGACTTTTTCCAAAGAGACAATACCTTTGCCTTTGGTGCATGTAACGGATGTCAATTCTTCAGCAGAATTGCCGAGTTGATTCCCGGAACAGACAACTGGCCTTCCTTCGAAAGAAACGCCAGTGAACAATACGAGGCCAGATTCGTGATGGTGGAGATCGATGACTCCGAAAGCAACAACTCCATCTTCTTGCAGAAGTTGAAGGGATCCAAGCTTCCTATCGCAGTTGCACACGGCGAGGGTAGGGCCAGCTTCAAGGACGACCAAACTCTTGAGCAGTTTGTCAACTCCGACAAGCAAGCACAGATCAAGTACGTGGACAACTACGGCAACCTCGCCAAGCTGTACCCTTTCAACCCTAATGGATCTCCTAACGGTATTGCCGGAATCTCCAACAAAAACGGAAGAGTGTTGGCCATGATGCCTCACCCAGAGAGAGTCACCAGATTAGAAGCCAACTCGTGGTACCCCGAGGACCAGGCTGCTGCTTGGGAAGGCTACGGTCCATGGATTGCATTGTTTAAATCTGCCAGAGAGTGGGTTGGCGAGAAGTTCTAGACGAGTAGACAATCAAGAATACAGTGAATAGAAGAATACAAAGATAAAAAGAGATAAAAAGAAGAGATCAACAAAAAAATGAGGAAGAAGCAAAACAGAGAAATAAGAGTATTGAATTTTTTTCCAATTGAACACGGACCCCTTAGGACTAAAGGTGAAGACGATAAGAGACTCTACAGAAGGGCATGGGTCACGTGAGCGAACTAAAGTATGTGCAGGGGAGTTTAAGGAACCTCAAGAGGGTCGTGCGCATGGACCAAAAAAAAGTGTAGGCCAGGTGCGAAAAAAATTTTTCAAATCTCAACCCAGTTCCATTCTTCATCAAACAACCTCCAATAATGTCTGCCCAACAAATCTTGTCTAAGAAGAGAAAGTTAGTCGCCGATGGTGTCTTCTACGCTGAATTGAACGAATTCTTCACCAGAGAATTGGCCGAGCATGGTTACGCCGGTGTTGAGGTCAGAAAGACCCCAACCAAGTTGGAGGTCATTGTCAAGGCCTCTAACACCCAAGGTGTTTTGGGTGAGCAAGGTAGAAAGATCCACGAGTTGACCTCTTTGATTGTCAAGAGATTCAAGTTGGCTCCAGAGTCTATTGTCATCTACGCCGAGAGAGTCGAGGAGAGAGCTCTCTCCGCTGCCGTCCAGGCCGAGGCTTTGAAGGCTAAGTTGTTGTCTGGTTTGCCAATCAGAAGAGCCGCTTACGGTGTGTTGAGATTCTCCATGGCTGCTGGTGCCAAGGGTGTTGAGGTTGTTATCTCCGGTAAGTTGAGAGCTGCCAGAGCCAAGTCCCAGAAGTACGCTGACGGTTTCATGATCCACTCCGGTCAACCAACCAACGACTTCATTGACTACGCCATCAGACACGTGTTGATGAGACAAGGTGTTTTGGGTATCAGAGTCAAGATCATGAGAGACCCATCCAAGAACAAGTTCGGTCCTAAGTCTTTGCCTGATGCCGTCAAGATCGCCGAGTACAAGGACGACGACGAGGCTGTCCCTGCCCCAACTGTCAAGGACTACAGACAAACTGCTGAGGCTGCTCCAGTTGAGGCTGAGACTGCCCAGGTTTAAGTTGTATGAACTAATCATAGAATCAACTGTCACATGGACTTGCTGTAGTACACATACACTTACTGTAGTACCCAGAAACGAGAACAGTCAGGAATGTGTGCCTGAAATCATAGTATCATACTATTCTATCGTAGAGCATTTCTTCGTGTAACGGTGTGTGATTTGTGGGTGTAGGTATCTGTAGTAAGCAAGGAAGCCACATATAACCGTATGGAGGTGTGGGCCGACTTAGGGTCACGTGCCACACACGTGCCATTGTTCGTCTTCCCAAATGCGCGGATTTTGCTCGGAAAGCCTATCTCGGTAAGCCCATCTCGGTTTTCGGCTATTCTCCGCACTTTGAACTCCGAGATCTGCGGGCCGCAGCTGACTCATCATCGCCACAGATCGGCCACCCACCCAGCCGAACCGGCGCTTTTCCTCTAAGATTATTTCATAATTCGGTGTTTCAGATTTCGGAAACTAGAGCGCAAAAAGACTAAACACACCAAAGTTTTCATACAAAAGTGTCCCACGTGGGCTTATCTCCGGCGTGGTGGGCCGGTGGTTATCGAGGCTATTGCGAGATAAGGTCAGTGCATTCCTGTGCACTGTTGACGTCACGTAGATTGTGCGGATCCTCGGAGTTCCCCAGATACGTTTCTCCGGATATACATCTCCAGAGGCGTATAAAACGCCCCCCTCGCCCCCCCCATCCCATTTTTTTTATTTTTTCTATTGCTTTTCTAAACTATCTTTTTTCCCTCTTAATTCTTTCAATTATCGACCCTACTGCACGCTTCACAGCTCTATACAAACAAAAAAATCATACCCCCTAAATATCCACACACACCTGATGTCTTCGCCAGCCCAATTTTTGCAGTTGTCTACTGAATTCTCCGAGCCTTTTGTGATTCCAAACGTGTCTCAAACCTCCACCTCTCCCAACACCGTGGCTGCCGTTGCCGACACCACCGCCACTATTTCCGATGGCACGGTGGGCAGAAGCAGAGCGCTTTCTGTCATTGAGCTTAGCTAAGCTAGCCTACCAGCTGACGAGCAGTTGAGCTGCTGTGCAGATTCACAACGTTAGGTTTATATTAATGAATGGTTTACGAAAGTTTTTGTAAAGTTGTAGGAATAGATTAATGTAAATGGTGCAAAAACCAAGAGTGGTGAAGGAGCTGATGTTAATGGTAAGTAGCTGATGTTAATGGTAAGTAGCTGATGTTAATGGTAAGTAGCTGATGTTAATGGTAAGTAGCTGATTTTAATGGTAAGTAGCTGATATTGATGGTATATGCCAGTTTAGCCTGTAGTGTATGATGTATGGATGAAGATGTCAATCTTAGTTAGTGTGCACAAATGTAAGACCAGCAGCACAAGTATAATAGACTAGGCGAAGCAGGAGATAAGCATATACAGCAAACCTAGCAGGAAACTAATACGAATGACTCGACACTACCATTACATGGTTACATGAAAAGAATGTATTTTCCTAGAACACAGCATTAAACTCATTGTACTTCACACCGTAGTAGGTGGTGGAAAGCGTGCCCATGATGAAGAGCACCAAAGGAACCGGCTTGGAGAAGCTCGCAAGAACAGACCGGAACACACCACCGGCCAACATGATGGTGGAGCAGCCCAAGGCAATCTCCAAGCCCCAATCCGCATTGCGTTTCAACAAGTACCCACAGTAGCCATAGAGAATCGAGAGTCCCGTGCCAGCGTACACATGGGGCCCCGAACCTCTGCGTAAGTAATTAACTGAGGCACTGAGCGCACACACACCAGCGAGAGTAAAAGCAGGGTGTTCCATTTTCTAAGGTAGGAAAGAAACTATGTAGAAACAAAAGAAATAAAGGCTACTAGAGGACTATATATATTACAGAAAGGGGTATGGGCCAGCTCTAAGGAACCGAACCGAGTCAATTCCCATACAATTGAAAATTTTATCCCACCTAGCAATGGAAACCTAAAATGGATTATGTACGATGGGCTCTGCGGCACCGCGCACGTGACCCGATTGTCCAGTGAGCAAATCAGCTCGTTGAGCCTTCCGCGCAGCGGCAACGCGAAGAACAGGCCACAGAACTACCCTGTGGCTTCTATGATGAGCATTGCTATTGGATTCAAGCAAGGCGGTAAATGCCTAGTTGAATGGGTGCTTTCCAGATTAAGCAAGTAAGGCGAGGGAGGGAATTTGTAAAAAAAAAGGCCTGCATACAGGGCACCTTTACCTTTGTTCTCTTCTCACCATCCTGCCCTCAACGTCCAGGTTTCCAGGCCCTAGGTTCAGGATCCACTCATCTACGGCAATGCACATCTAGCGCCCGTGTTCAGCTCCAGTACAATGGAGTTTTTTTTTACACATGCATTTAAATTCCCCCCTTCCGATTTCCGTAGAACTCCCCCCTACTATCCCGCCTTACAACAGCTTTCTCTCGTCGCAGGTATAGTACTACACTACCCTTGGGGCAGACTCTATTGCACGCGAGCCACGAGAGCGCACGCTCACCGGAGACGCCTAATTGCAAGGTGGCCTGCTTAGGAAAGCAGAAGTAGAGGAAAATTCACACTCGTCGAAAAAAAATTCCCGACACACCCGCCCCTGCCATTTGCTACTTTTTTCTCTTGACAGGCCCTAGATTGTTCCTGCGAACAGAACCCCCAGCTTTCCGTCCCTATTATTCCACCGTCCGCCGCCCGGTTTTTTGGCCATGAACCTCGAATCCCTACTTTCCGAGAACTCGCCTCTGCCTTCCGGGAACGGCGCCCCACATGCCCATATAGACCCTCCTCTTAGAGTATCTTCGTCTATGTCCCACCCGTCTGAAAATTCCCCACGTTCAGTATATTCGGCTTCCCGGCCAAATCGGGCAATTGCTGATTCAAAACCTCCCACCACCAATGGTCTGCTCAATGGCCACCCTAACTCTCAAGTAAACGCTCTCAAACTGCCCAGCGCCGACCGCACGGACCAGCACGGCGTTTCGGCCGACCATCCGCCGCTTAGCAATGACTACCTCAAGGCATTTGAAAATCGGGTCACTGCTATCAATGAGTTGGACCGCGTGCTCAACCAGACACTGAACCTCGCGGTGTTGGCGTACGAAAGAGAGACCTTGAGCTCGGTGTTGTCCAGCTCGAATCCTCTCATGTCGAACTTTGTCGACCGGCTTACCGCCGAAGAGGTTTTGGTAGGTGATAGCGATTCGGCTTTGGCTGCTCGTTTGGGGTTCGATCCTTCGAGCGTTGCAGACAAAACTGAGTTGCGGAAAAGAATCTTGGAAGAAAAGGTCGCTGCTCTTCTAGAGGAAGAATCCACCCAAAGCTCTAGGCTGGGCGACAAACAAGCAAAAAAGACGGTGCGTGCTGAGAAACGTACCAACGTTGTGGAATCTACAGACGCCAAACGTCGAAAAACCAACGATCCGTCATCGGGATGCAACCCCGAATCTCCCGAGGATTTGACCGGTGACATGTCCACCAACCCTGCATCTCTTTCTCCCAATGGCTCCGACAAATCACGGAGCAACAAGGAGAATGGAAAACTCCGAATCAAGATATCCTTGAAAAACGAGGCCAAGCCCTCTCAATCTGCATCCAAGGCCAACGACAGAGCTTCTCCCACCAAAACAAAAGAATTGAAGTCGGTCACAAAGCAATACGACAACACTTTTGTGGCCATCTGGAAGGATTTGTCCAGAAAAGATGGGCCCAAGGTGGCCAGGATGATGCAGCAGCTGAACCAAGCACGTCTCATCAACATGAAGAAAAACGCCATTTTGGCATCCAGAGAAGCAAAGCGGTGGCAGATGAGAAACAACAAAAACCAAAAGGACTTGAGTGCCAAGGCCAGAAGAACTATGCGGGAAATGTTCAACTTTTGGAAACGCAACGAGCGTATTGAGAGAGAGGTGAGGAAAAAGCACGAGAAAGAATTGATAGATAAGGCCAAGAAGGAAGAGGAGGACCGTGAGGCCAGAAGACAGTCCAGGAAATTAAACTTCTTGATCACCCAAACAGAGTTGTACTCCCATTTCATCGGCAAGAAAATCAAGACTGATGAGATTGAGGGTGCTGATGCAGATGGCTCATTGCCCAAAAAGACGGACTCGGAGCTAGACAAGTATCATGGAGTGGAAGGCAAGCAAACTGACTTTAATTCGCTCGACTTTGATAGCGAAAATGAAGATGAGTTGCACCGTGCAGCAGCAGCTAATGCTCAAAACGCCTTGAACAGCGCCAAGTCTCGTGCTGAAAACTTCGATGACTTCCGCAACCCAGACACCAACGGAGAGGAGATGAACTTCCAGAATCCAACGCTCGTGGGTGACTTGAGAATCAGCCAACCGAACATGTTGAAATGTACACTCAAAGAGTACCAGATCAAAGGTTTGAATTGGTTGGCAAATCTTTACGAACAAGGTATTAACGGTATTCTTGCCGATGAGATGGGATTGGGAAAAACCGTCCAGAGTATCTCTGTTCTTGCATATTTAGCCGAGGCTCACAACATCTGGGGACCATTTCTCGTGGTTACTCCAGCTTCCACTTTGCACAATTGGCAACAGGAAATCTCCAAGTTCGTGCCCGAAATGAAGGTTTTGCCATACTGGGGAAACACAAAGGACAGAAAGATTTTGAGAAAGTTCTGGGACAGAAAGAACTTGAGATACGGCAAGGATGCCCCTTTCCATGTCCTCGTGACGTCATATCAACTTGTGGTTGCCGATGCACCTTACTTCCAGAAGATGAAATGGCAGTACATGATTTTGGACGAGGCCCAGGCCATCAAGTCGTCACAATCTTCGAGATGGAAGTCGTTATTGAGTTTCTCTTGCCGGAATAGGTTGCTTTTGACAGGTACGCCCATCCAGAATTCGATGCAGGAATTATGGGCATTATTGCATTTTATTATGCCTTCTTTGTTCGACTCTCATGACGAGTTTAGTGACTGGTTTTCGAAAGATATTGAAAGCCATGCACAGTCCAACACGCAATTGAACGAACAGCAATTGAAGCGGTTGCATGTTATTTTGAAGCCATTCATGTTAAGAAGAGTGAAGAAGAATGTGCAGAGTGAATTGGGAGATAAATTAGAGATCGATATCTTCTGTGATTTGACCAATAGACAGAAGAAATACTACCAGATGTTAAAGTCTCAGATCTCATTACTGGATCTTCTTTCCACGAATAATGACGAGAGCAGCCAGTCGTTGATGAACCTTGTGATGCAGTTCAGAAAAGTCTGCAACCACCCCGACTTATTTGAGAGAGCCGATGTGTACTCCAGTTTTGCAGTGGGAGACTTTGCAGAGACCGGATCATTTTTACGAGAGACAGATCTTGAATTGGCATATTCTTTGAAAAACAAGATATCGTATGATTTGCCCAAACAAATCTATCAAGACGTGCTTGTCCCAAGCAAGAATAATGATGTTGGGTCGAAACGGAAAATCTATGAAATGTTCAGCATTTACAACCCGGACAATATCGAGGATGACAGGTTGGACAACTTTGGCTGGCTCAAGTTTACTGATGTATCTAAAGGCGAGTTGAAGAAGATATCACATCAATCGATTCTCGACAGAGCCATTGATCTCAAGAAATACACCTCCGTCAACTACGATAAACTGAATCGGATCAAATTCGTTTACGACGATGGGAGCTTCAGTGTAGTGGGCCAAGAATTCCTCATACGAGAGTCGAACAACAACTTCTGCCAAACGCAAAATTCCCCGCTCCTCAATAACTTGCATTCCATACAGACCAATGTCTATGCAGACATGTACATGAACGTGTTACCTCCTGCAGCTCTACTGCCAGCGGTGGCACCACCCATCAATGTACGTTGCAGTGACCACACATTTACAAGAAACTTGGAAGCAACACTCTTCGACGAGTCTATCAAATCGAGCCTCTTGCCTCTTCCTTTGAGCAAAGAGGCCGACTTGTTGAAGAGAAAGGTGCCGATTTCATTGTATCCAAAGTCCAACATGTTGCCTAGTCCAGTGAACAATTTGTTTGATTACTCGAACATAAGAATGCCTTCAATGAACCGGTTCGTCACCGAATCAGGCAAACTTGCCAAACTTGATAAGTTGTTGGACGATCTTAAGAAGAATGACCACAGAGTCTTGGTGTACTTTCAAATGACCAAGATGATGGATTTGATGGAGGAGTTCCTTACGTTCAAGCAACACAGCTACATTCGGTTGGATGGATCTTCCAAATTGGAGGACAGAAGAGATTTGGTGCACGACTGGCAAACCAAGCCCGAGATCTTTGTCTTTTTGTTATCTACAAGAGCTGGTGGGTTGGGTATCAACTTGACCTCGGCAGATACCGTGATTTTTTACGACTCGGACTGGAATCCTACCATCGACTCACAAGCCATGGACAGAGCCCACAGATTGGGACAGACCAAGCAGGTGACAGTGTACCGTCTCTTGACAAAGGGCACCATCGAAGAGAGAATGAGAGACCGGGCCAAGCAAAAAGAGCAAGTGCAGCAGGTGGTCATGGAGGGCAAATCCAGCTTTCCGACCAAGAAAAAGGAGGATGCAACCACCAAAAAGAAGGACGTGGCCTTTCTCCTTTTGGGAGAGGACGAAGAAGGTGGAGATGCTCCAATACCTACGTCTCTTGAAGCAATGTATCATGAGGGAGAGGGTGATTTTTCAGGTACTGTGACGCCCGTGAAGTAACGTGCGTGGCGATTTATAGACGCTCAAGAATAGGTAAAGATATAGGTATAGGATATAGGTACAGGATATGCATAATGTGATTAAATAATTAAATAATAAGGTCCGCGTTCGTGCTGAGAGTTTTCTCCAAGCTGCACAAGAATGCGCCATCTCTAGCGGTCAAGGAGGTGATCTCGTGACCGTTTTCATCTAGTGGTTCATGGCCATTTTGGCCTTGTAGTTCGTTTTCGTCTAGTGACTCTTGAAGCTGTTCTTCAGCACCCACGCTCTGCTTATTGGACGAACGCAAGAGTTTCTCGTTTTCTGTTTCTAGATTGTAGATCTTGTTAAAACTCTCCTCGAGTTTTCTCCGCAAATCCTCCTGGTTCATGGGAGGAGGGTTCATTCGGTCACCCTTGAAGACGTCTTCTTCGTCGGTGGTGAACTGTGTGGAAGCTATTAAGTCCGTGAGGCCGGATAAATTCGAGTTCACAGAATTCATGGAGAATCTGTTCGAGCTTCTAAAATTTACTCGCTTGGTGAGTGCCTCAAGTGCTGCCAGATTGTAGCTTTCATGAAGCGATGCATCGTGCTCGGACTCGTCTCCACCTTTGGAGTCCTCTAGCACAGTCAAGAGGCCCAGCAAACCGGAGGAGAACCGTTTCCGTTTATCGGCGATTTTTTTGAGCTCTTCTTCGGAAAGATTTTTCATCTTGAGCTTGTCGTCCGATTGGCTCTTCTTTTTATAGGCAGACGGCGTTGTATGGAAGCTCTTCAAGCCAAACTGGTCAGTGGTGCCACTGGTGGGTTTGGGGTGCGTTTGTGAAGATACTGTGTCACCCGAAAACCGGTTTCGGTTTCCTTCTGCCTCGTAGTCAGTCAAGCATGATGAGTAGAGGTCCATCGAGGACTTCAATTCATTGGAGAACAGCGTGAAAATGGCTAGTTTCTCTTCGTAGTCATCAGGGACAGTCGAAGGAGAATTGATGGTGTCAGAGGTATCGATAGGCCGAATACTTTCTGCGCCAAAGGTTTGCCCAAAGTAGGTCTTGTAATACTTAAGATTGGTGGTGAGGTTTTGCAACTTATCAATCAAGTTGTCCAAATTGATGTCTCGTTTGGAAGGAAATGAATCAGTTTGTAGTGCCAGACTGGAGCCGTTGGGGAAATGGGGTGCTGGTTGCGATAGAATGTTATCGTTTGTGTAGTCGATGAGCTGTTCTGGATTATGCAAAGAGTGGAATTTTTCGTTCAAGGAAAGAAACTGATTGAGCATAGTAATATGGGTGTCAAAAATGGAGTTGAGTGATCTCAATTTGGATGTCATGGATGAATAGTTTCTGCTGGTGGCAAAATCAATGTTGAAGTTGTGGCCTATCTTCAAAAGAATGAAGTTGAACGAGTGACCATCGTGAATGGTGAGCAACTGGCAGATGAAGAACCTTCGTAGGTTATTGAAAGTGTTTAACTTTTCAGTGAGGTATTTTGTGGAAAGCGGCATGGAAGTGTCCTGCTCCTCGAGCTTGTGTGGTTGAGTCACGTCGAGGTTCTCCGAGACTAAGCCCAACGGGATGTTATTTATCTCGCAGTACTTCTCTAGCAAGTTCCCGTTTGTATGAACTAGACAGTCCCGGATTGATGCCTTGATATTGACTAGCATTCCATCGAGCAACATGTTCAAGTGGGTTCTTGCCGCATCTGGAGACACGCACAGAGGCTTCTTGCTGATTGAGTGGAAGAGGTCATTCTCTCTCAAGGAGATGAAGCTGGAAATGACCACCTTGTTCATTCTGCAGTTGGAGATCATAAACTCGTTGAGGTTGCGTAAACTTCTGAAGGACTCGATCAAGTAGTTGACCCGTTTGAACTTGACGTATTTAGTGGAATATAGCAAGAGTCTCTTAAAGATCTCCACTTTGGAAGAGCGGGAGAGCGTAGAGCTTATTTTCATGCTCTGCTTGAGCAAAAATATAATCAAGAAAAGAATGTGAAGGAGGCTCCCTGGACTCCCAAACCTGGGCATGTGTAGGTGGTACCTCTTCTCAGTAACCTGGAGGTAAGACTCGTCGGAGACACCAGGATAACAAGAAGGTTTCTTGAGTCGGACAGGGTCCATCCGAAGATTCTCCTCCGCCAGCTTCATCTGTAGAAGATTGCCGAGGGCTTGCTCATTCTTGGACTGCACGAGAGAGTCATCCAAGAGGTTAGAGATGATCAAGTTGTACTTGAACTTTTCAATGAACTGCAATGAGTTGGTCTTGAACGCAAGGTACTTGCGAATGAACTTGCTGAAGTTCTCCGTGGACGGCTGCATGTCGGGCCACGCACTGCTCTTCACACTGCTCTTGTTCCTGGCAGATACATAGGAGCAGCCATCATGCGAAGACACATGGCTGAAAGACCCCGAGCGGTTGACAAGGGTGGGCGATTTGTACGCACAGTTGTCACGTACTCTTGGAGGCTGGGAATAGTCACTGGTGCTAACGGAATCAAAGCGGTTGCGCAGTAGGGGAGGCTCCTCTATGCCCCAGTCCGATTCGGCATTGTGGTAGCCAGATAGTAGGTTATTGAGCGAGGACATCATAAGGACAAGGGGCACATTGGGTTGGCGAAACGGAGGGCCACGGCTGCTTCTTGGGTGTGGGTTCGGGCACTCGGGAAACTGCCTGCGTTATGTACACCTCGACTATGTTTCTTTAGGGTAGGGTAAACAAGAGTAGTGTCGCACTCCGCATGAACTGCCTATCGCACATGGGAGACGTAATGGGGAAAAACGAAGCGCGATCAGCACCCCCAAAAAACCAGGCTTTTTTTCTGGGCTATCACTTTTTTTGCAAGAACTTTCTGATACTTTTTTGATACATTTTGATACTTTTTTGATACTTTTTGAATACTTTTTTTTGGATATTTTTTGTGCTTTTTTTTTGAATGCTTTTTCATTGAGGGCATTGTTCACAGAGGTACGGGTGTCCGATCCAAATACCCTTTTTATTCTTTTTTTTGACTTGGATATTATCATCGCATCTTGTAGCCCTCTGGATGTACAATGGGTATTTACGATGCACCTTGGTGCGCATGATGGGGCCGAAGTACGGGCTGTCTGCCACTATAGAGCCGTCTAAGCTACCAGCTTTTGGCTATTTTTCTTTTTTTTTTTTTTTTTTTTTTTTTTTTTTTCTGGTTTACAGTTAAGCTTCTGTGGCCCTCATAGACATGCTCTGTTCTCAATTGCTTTTCTGATGTACACTAACTATTGGTCTTCACTGATGTACAGAGCCCTGTGTTCTGCAGCAACAGTACTATGGAGCCTCTTGACACCAAATGGTATACTGGTGTTTGCAGCATAAGCTCACGCCCTTCACGTAGTCCAGTGAACAAGGTTAGCGGACCCAGTCGGCTCAGAACTTCAAAGCCAAGGGAGTCTCGAGAAACATATCACTGCCTTCGGCATCGAAACCAAGGTTCATGACATTGTTTGCGTTCGTATAATTATTCCCACTGAAGCCCCGTGATCCATCAAGTATCCCTGAGTCCATCACCACCCCTCCATAAGAGTCGGATGCCATCATGCCGGCATGATTTTGACTCTCCTCCTCCGCATTGATCGCTCGTTCTCGCGGCATGTTTTCAAAGTCCAAGTCGCTCATATTGATATTCGTGTCCATTATGCCGTTTGTAAGTGATAGCTCCTCTGGTGCAAAACCCAACACTGCTCCATTGACATTTGACACTTCGCTCATCATTGCGCCGTGTGCCTTGGGCTTTTCCCGGGCACTGGCCCCGTGTTTTTTGTTCTCCATCATCTGAACTGGAACGTTCTTTTCTGGCTTCATTGCTGTCCCCATATTAGGCCCATTCATTGCATATTGGAAAGGCATTTGCTGGGGATGCTGTGCTTGCTGAGGATCAAAGTTGCTCCGCTGCATATCTTGTTGTCGTAACCGAGGCTGTTGTTGCTGCTGCTGTTGCTGCTGGAAGTGTTGTTGTTGTTGTTGTTGTTGTTGCTGTTGTTGTTGTTGTTGTTGCTGTTGTTGTTGTTGTTGTTGTTGTTGTTGTTGTTGTCTCTGCTGCATCTGCTGCATCTGCTGAAGGTTTTGTAGATTATGCTTTTGCTGATTAAACTTCTGTTGCTGGAACTGCTGCTGGTGTTGAGAAAACTCATTAATGTTGCCTCCAGCCAAGTTCAAAGGGGGTTGCATTTGCCTGCTATCAAGCTCGTGGGGTATTTCTCCCGACAACAGTTGCGCTTGGGGCAACCCATGTTCAGAAGCGGGTTCCTTGCCATTACTACGGCTCCGGCTCGCATTGCCATTCATCTCTGCATTGGTCATCGACTTGCGCCGATCCGTAGGGCCAGTGTCCTTGGGAACCACTAAAGGTGCATGGCCAGGAACTAAAAGCGGCAGAATCTGCCGATCCGACTTCCACTTGGGTGCCTGAGCGTGTGCTTCCTTTGCCATATTACTGTGCACAACCCCTGAAGGTGCCGAATACTGGTCTCTGTAGTTGATAGGAACTTTGAAAGTGCCCTGGTCATTGGCACCACCATGCCCACCAGCCATGCCGTATCTGTTCAGAAAATGGGAATTATGGTCCTGAGAAAGCTGGATGGAGTTTCTCATCAAACTGAACAGATCCCACCATTCAGATAACGATTCGGAGGGGCCAGTCTCCTTCCCGTACAAATGAGCTTCTCGAAGTAGAGCCTGCGCACTGGCAGAGCAACCATTTTCCTTCAAATGATTGTAGAGGCAAAGCAAGAACAGTTCTTTGAGAGTCATCTCCTGGGATGGCTGGAAGAAGTTGTCCATTTAGCCTCTGGTGTGGGTTTAGCGATTTGGAACAGCGTAGAAAGTGGAGGTTCAATCGCGAAAATGAGCGGCTGTGCACCGACAAATAAAAAAAAAATAGAGGGTGACAACGTTGTTTGGGATGAGAAATCTGCCGTCAAATGCTGGCGCTCGACAAGGTGCTTGTGGCGAACAATCCAACTTAAAATGATATTTGGCCGTGGTGAGGGTTGAATTGGTGCACGGGTGTATATGCAGAGTTGATAATCTCTGCTGCATTCACGCATGGAAAGAATAAGATTATGGAGCTATTTAATTAGGTTTTTTTTATTGTAGCTTGCTTTGTAAAGGTGTTGTGTTTAACAGAGCTTCTTTCTAGCAATTTTTATAGTTTAATTTTATAAATATTGGGCTTACAAACGAACTCCCAAGTTAACGTGCACGGCTTTAGCTTCGGTGTACATCTCTAAGCCGTACTCTCCCAATTCTCTGCCCACACCTGACATTTTCACACCACCAAATGGAATGTGCACGTCCGAGTCGTTCGACGAGTTGATCCAGACTTGGCCAGACTGAACGTCTGAGGCCATGTTGTGTGCAACAGTGATGTCCTTGGTGAAAATAGCGGCTCCCAATCCGTACTCGGTGCCGTTAGCATATTCAAGCGCCTCGCTATCAGTAGAAAATTTGCCAACTGCAACAACAGGGCCGAAAATCTCTTCCTTGACGATTCTGAAGTCTGGTTTGACATCTGCAAACACAGTGGGCTTGATAAAGTAGCCCTTGCCCAAGTTGCCCTCCGTGTTTGCTTCACCTCCCAAGATCACACGTGCACCCTCCTTCTTTCCGATGTCAATGTATCCCATGATCTTCTCGTGGTGCAGCTTGGAAACTTGAGGTCCAACAATAACACCATCCGTGAACATGTCACCTTGCTTGTACTCCTCGGTGACGTGCTTGGCAAACTGCTCCAAGAATTGCTCATAGATGGACTCATGCACATAAATTCTCGAGGTGGAAGTGCAGATCTGGCCCATGTTAGACATGATACCAATGGCTGCCCACTTGACGGCCTGATCAATGTCAGCATCGGCTCTCACCAAAAGAGGAGACTTTCCTCCACACTCCAAGGACACAGCCTTTAAGTTAGCAGTGGCCATCTTCTGGACCAAGCGACCAGTCGCAGTGGATCCAGTGAAAGCAATCTTGTCGACATCCAAGTGAGAGGCCAAAGCCTTACCAGCACTGGCACCGTAACCGGAAATGAAGTTCACCACACCTGGAGGGAAACCAGCCTTCTTGAAAAGCGTGGCGAAGTACAAAATGGACAATGGAGTGACCTCCGACGACTTGAGCACAATCACGTTACCGGCAGCCAAGGCTGGGGCAATCTTCCATGCAGCCATAAGCATGGGGTAGTTCCAAGGAATGATCTGGCCACACACACCATATGGCTCATGGACGGTGTAGGCCAACTTCTTGGGGTCTTGGAAAATGAGCTTTCCCTGCACCTTGTCAGCCCAGCCGGCGTAGTACTTGAACACATTGATACATTCTGCAACATCACCAAAAGCATTGGAGTCTCTTGGCTTGCCCGAGTCCCAGGCCTCGATATCAGAAAGGATTTGCAACTCGTCCTTCATGATTTCCACCAACTTAAACAAAAGATCTCCTCTCTCGACACCAGTGGTTTTTCTCCAAGACTTGAATGCCTTTCTGGCAGCAGCCACAGCAACGTCCACATCGTCTTCCTCAGCAGCGTAGACGGAGCAATTGACCTCACCAGTAGCAGGGTTAATGGACTCAATGGTCTTGCCAGCCTTGGACTTCACGAACTCATTGTTGATGAACAAACCCGTGGGCTGAGTGTATTTGTTGCCATTAGGCAAAGTGACTTCTGTTTGTAAAGGGATGGACATGGCGATATTCAGGAAGGAAAGGAGGATGGGTGAGAAACGGCGAGGCCCTCACCTTTATAGGAAGATGGGGGTATGTTCCCAAACGGGAAGTGCGATCCGATCGAACGTCAGGCCTCTGGTCTCCGCCATCTGCAATGCAGGCAAATCACCTTACGAAAGTGCGCTACTGCAGCAAACAGTCCGCGCTCGTAATTTCTGATGTCTTCTGTAACATGAGGTTCCCCGACTTCGGGGCCAATGTAGCTCGCCCACTGCATGTGGTGTTCTTTTGCTCGACCCAGAGTAGCAGCCTACACGACATCCTACAGGATGAGTTTATGTTTGAGCAGCTCATGCGTCAGCTCACTCCAAAAGAGCAGCTTGGCGTGCTCAACAAGAAACACCTGCGAAACAAGGCCCTCGTGCAACAGCTTTTTCAGCGGATCGTGCTCAACTATGCCTTGGTTTTAGACTGCAACGCTTTGGACTTCGAGCCTTTGAAATCCCCGCTTCTTTCTTATAATAAACACGGCAAACCCCGCTTTGCCCATCTGGATATCCAATTCAACTCGTCCTCCTCCGATGACTTGATCTGTATAGTTATACAGTTTGGTGCTGGTTCTCCGGTGGGAGTTGATCTTTCACATGAGAACCAAGATGCCATTTTGGGCTCGGATTATGTTTCATCATTTGCACCCATTTTTAGTGACCATGAACGTCTTCTATTGGACCAAGCTGAGGTCCACAAAAAGTATGATTTATTTAATCGGCTCTGGACTCTTAAAGAGGCATTCACGAAGTTCCTTGGCTGTGGCTTGAACACTGACTTGAGTCGGTTCTGGTTTTCTTGGGACTCTTTAGTTTCAGAAACTGAAATGTGCTCAAAAGGACAACCATGTGAAACTTTTGGAGGGAATTTTTTGATTGAACGGTTTGTTTCGTGGCAGAAGGTTGATATCCATATCGATGCTCTTGGAGAAGAATGGAAGACTCAAATCGGTGCTGAGCCTGTGAGATGCTCCACAGCAGTCCTAAAAAAGAAAACCCATCTGCCTGTATTTGTTTCTCTCGTGGCACAAAGTGAATTGCATGAAACAAAGGTGTATGAATTGGATATGGCCAGAATCTTACAAGAATTGATGGACCAGGAATATTGAAGTCATATTGTATGCAGGTACCGCACGAAATGGCGCACACACCATTAGATTCTAGTCCTGGTCTCCTTCGTCTCCATGTCTCTTCTTATCCCCAAACACGCTAAATATTTCCAATTGTGCGTAAATTCGCTTCCTCTGCGATCCCAAACAGAAGATGCTAATAAACTCTCCATCATATACTTTTGCTTGAATGGGCTCTCGCTCCTTGGCCAGCTCCTGCCCACTCCAGAGACTCCTCTGCAGATACAGTTTATTTACAGCCACTTGATCGCCACCCCTGATTCCAGCATCCAATCTTTCCGACCCAGCCAGACGTTTGCACTTGACGAGAGCAAAAACGATTTCGATTTGCCTAATCTCTCGGCCACCTTCTTTGCATTAGCCAACTTGGCCATCCTCGGCGAGGACTATTCGAAGGTAATAGATCGTCACAAGATCATGAAGTTTGTGAGTCTATGTCAGTTGACTTCGGGCGAAAATGGTGGTTCTTTTCTGTCGGTTTTAGGCCCTGATGGTGGGTTGATTGGAGAGTCTGATTTGAGGCTCTGCTACATTGCAGCATGTATCCGGAAAATGTTGGGCTATGATAAGCTTCCGGTGGACAAGAGGATTCACGATATAAATGTCTCTGCGTTGGAGAAATTTGTGATCGATAAAACGAATACACTTGGTGGTCTTGCATCGTATTCCCAAACCGAATCACACTCTGGACTCACATTCTGCGGCATTGCCACGCTCAAATTGCTCGACTACGATTTGGAAAAGCTATCCTCTTGGGTCGATCAATCTGTGAGTTGGTTGGTCCATAGGCAAGTGGACTACCCTCCAGCTCTTTACAAAGAAGTGTACGAGTACCATGATACGGACGATATTGGAGGCTTCAATGGGCGTGACAACAAGTTTGCCGATACATGTTACTCGTGGTGGGTAGTGGCGCTGTTGAAACTCTTGCGGGAAGATGCTGTTGGAGTGATCAATGGCGAGAAGGCTGTGGAGTACCTCTTGAACTGTACTCAACATAAACTCATGGGAGGCTTTGGCAAAGAAAAAGAGGCATTTCCGGATCCATTTCACTCGTCGCTTGCGCTTGCCAGCTTGTCTTTGATGAAGGATAATTATCCTGGCCTCGAGTACGAAGGCTTGTCCGAGCTTCAATCCATCGATCCGGAGTTGGTGATTCCGGCCTCAGCTAGGGCTCTTATAGACAGCATGTGGGAAAATGCTTGATTACGTGGAATGTTTCAGTCGAAGAATGTGGACAGTGAAGTGCTGTGTGGACCGTTAAAAGATGCCTATCAGATCTACTATAAACGGCCAGTGCCGCGAAGATGAAAACGTTGGGGAATCAATTCTACTTTGAAAGAAGAAGATGTCTGGTTTCCTCGATGACTTCTTTCGACAAACCCACTTTTTTGCAAGTCTAGCCAAGAGCCAGCATGTGAGTGGATATCACAGCTAAAGGTTAATCCAATTGGGGCACTGCATCGGTGCGGCCTGCACACAGGTGCTTGTCTGAAGACGCACCGACGCAACTTTACGTAACGACGGTTGGGCCATTTCCACGGGCCAAAATCTGAGACATAGTTCCCGCAAAATATACTAACTATTCCGTTTTTCCAGACAATCGCTAATCTTTCACTTCAACCATCAAATGAATAATGCCATTCTACCAGCAAAACAGCCCGAGCCGATAAAAAAGCCGTCCACCACGGCACACCTAATAGCAGGCGGCACCGCCGGCCTTCTTTCTGCCTTTACTCTACAACCCCTAGACTTATTAAAGACCCGTTTGCAACAGCAACAGAAAGAGGTGGTAGGGTACCGTACATCTATTGGCAAGGAGCTCCGCAAACTAGCCAATATCAAGGATTTATGGCGAGGTGTGATCCCGTCCACCTTGAGAACATCCGTGGGTGCTGGATTATACTTCACTATCCTTTCCCAAACACGGCTGTATTTAGAGACATTAAAGCCACGGAGCCAGAAGGAGAATTCCAGGAAACTGAGTCTCTTACCCAAGCTCTCGCATGCGGAGAACTTGGCCACGGGATTCGTGGTCCGAGCAATTGTGGGGGTGATCACCATGCCAATCACAGTGATCAAAACGCGGTTTGAGTCCAACATGTACAACTACAACTCCATGTACGAGGGCTTCGAGGGCATATATGCCAGTAGCCCGAACCAGCCTGGGTCGTACCGGAATTTTTTCAAGGGCACCGTGGCTACGCTAGCCCGAGACTGCCCGTATGCCGGAATATACGTATTGTTCTACGAAGGGTTCAAGAACGAGGTGTTCCCATCGGTTTTACGTGGCAGTCATTACGATGAGGCTGTGACTTCGGGAATCAATAACTCACTTTCAGCCATCTGCGCCGCATGTGTATCCACTACAGTGACTGCACCGTTCGACGCCATAAAAACTCGCTTGCAGTTGTCCACACAGTCTGGATCCAGCTCCATCTTGGCTGCCACAAAGACGCTTTTACTGGAGCCAGGTGGATTCATGAACTTGTTCAGCGGCTTATCGTTGAGGTTGGGCAGGAAGGCCCTTAGTGCGGGCATCAGCTGGTGCTTATATGAAGAGCTCTTGAAGCACCTATAGTGTAAATAGTTGAAAGTATTAGCATAGACAAAACTGGTAGTGCTGTATTGCTTTGAAAATTAACATTTTTACTTGACTTCTATTAATCGTTTTTACTAATTGGTATTGTCTGTGGTCTAATAATTGGCTATGGAGTATTGTAGAAGTTGTGAAGCTACAGTGAAGCTACAGTATGTGCTCACTATTGAGTGAGATATGGAAACATACCCCAAACCATAAATACCTGACCAAGCCCAATAAAATATTTTTTGTTAGTTTCAGATATTTCTGTTCTCAATTCCAAACACGTCTGAAACACACAAAACAAAAATACAAAACACAAAACACAAAAACAAAAACATACGTATATATATGTAGATGTCACTTGGTGGGTGGTGTGTCTGGTGGGGTCTGCGGTGAATGGTGGGGAGTCTACCGAGGTCTGGAGATGTGCGGGTGCGCGTGCTCTATCTCCACTCACTCATCCAACCTGGGGAACCCGATCCAGAGTCAAGCACCATCAATGAACGAGGAACTCATACAAAGTGCCGTGAGCTTTCTTCAGGACAGAAATGTGGACTCATCGCCCATGTCCAAGAAAATAGAGTTCTTGCAGTCCAAGGGCTTAAACGAGCAAGAGATCGAAGAGGCCGTTAGAAGGGCAGGCGAATCTCGCCAAACTTCCTCCACTCCCGCCTCCACATCCTCCACCGCCACCACTTACAGAGGCGCCTCTGGTTCAAGCAACCAGCAAAACTTGGCGCCTTTGGATTACTATAGTGTTGCGCCACAAGTGCCGGAGCGCACGTGGAAGGACTACTTCATCATGGCCACGGCCACGGCTGGTGTGACGTACGGCTTGTACCAAGTGGTGACCAAGTACTTGTTGCCCACTATCGTGCCTCCTGGACAGACACGTGTTGATGACGACAAGAAGATGATTGAGGAAGAGTTTGCCAAGGTAGATAAGATCCTAGAGCAAATGGACATAGAGCAGAAGGAGATCAAGGAAGCCAACGAGGCCAAGCTCAAGGAAATTGACGTGGTAATTGATAACGTCAACGATTTCTTATCGAAATACAACAAGGACAAGATCAAGTTCGACGACGACTTGCGCTTGATGAAGTTGGAGGTGGATAACTTGCAGAACAGTATCCAGAAGAATATGAAGTTGACAAAGGAAAACTTGCATGATGAGCTTACGGACATTTCCGAGGAGTTGCAGTCGTTGAAGAATTTAATCAAAGCCAGATCCACTTCCAATGGTGCGCTGGATCGCAAAGTGGTTCCCGTCTCGTCGATTCCCTCTGCTTCAGACATTCTCAAAAAAGTCAAGTCGGGCGATTCTTCCAAAGCAAAGACAGCATCGACCAAACCAGCTGAATCGACGAAGCTGGAGAAGCCTGTGGAACAGACGGAACCTAAAGAGTTCGAGCAAGTCGCATCGAAGAATGTGTTCATGCCCGAAATTGGGTACAAGTCCGGTGGTATACCCGACTGGCAAATGGCCCACAAGGAAGCAGAGGAGAAGCAGGAGACGCAGAAGGTGAAGGCTAACGGTGGAATTCCTGCATGGCAACAAGCTTCCAAGGACGCTAAGACCGACAAGGTTGTTGAGGAGCAATTGAAGAATATTGGAATTCCTGAGTGGCAATTGAATGCAAAGCTGAGCTAGACATGTTTTCGTCACCGGAATTGAGTTCCTGGGCTTCCCCACTGAGCTTGTAATTAATTTCAGTCTCAAGTACAGCCAAGTCAGTCCTTAGCTGGAGGGGCCTTACTACGAAGATAGAGGTACACCTAAATTCCAACGCATGCATAATAAACAGGGCTTCACGACGTACCTTTTTGTTCGTCACATCAAATTTCCTTGTATTCCAAGGCACCGTAATATTGTCAACTAAATATCACCTCAATTATTTGTACTTTGAGTATCCCACCTCCAGCCTATTGTTCTGGATAGTCGGATTGCGTGAGCCTCTATATAACTCCGGAACCGCGATCAACAATTGCCCCAATTATCACCCACTACGAACTCCAAGCACCATGACCATGGAGCCTAACGCCTCGTTGAAACGGCTCGTCAAAAAGTCGGTGCTCAAAAATACAAATAGAAAGGTTTTTGCCTCCTTATTGGCCCAACTCTGCGAGACCGAGTCCATTTCTGATAACGAACTTTTGGAAACCCTACTAGACCTTCAGACCCTACACCATCTTCCGTTGGTTCGAGCCAGGCGTGCCGAGCAGCTACAGTTGGAATATGCTCTCGAGCACTTCTCGTCGTCGGGCGTGAAATTGGCCAAGTTCTTCTCGCTACTAGAGAAATTGAGCTATGGCAACCAAAAAAAGTACGTGTTGCGCCTCAAAGGCCGTTACATGGCGGAACTTCGGCCGGATTTGGTTCTGGACTTCATCAAGAGTCTCTCCAGTTATACTCTTAGCCTCTCGTCCAAAGTGTACGATGCTCAGCCCGACATTTCCGTGGAATTGAAGAATCTCTGGTACCAGGTGGTGTTCATGTGGGGAGCCATGATTGAGGCCGATTCGGCTCGTTTTACAGGCCACTCCTTCAAAGAACTCTTCATGGCAATCATGAAGGCTTCCAATAGCTTGAATGACC
Organism: Metschnikowia cubensis; assembly: GCA_002374405.1. Lineage (NCBI taxonomy): Eukaryota > Fungi > Ascomycota > Pichiomycetes > Serinales > Metschnikowiaceae > Metschnikowia > Metschnikowia cubensis. The sequence continues at coordinate 30,859 of NKZA01000087.1, forward strand.
CATCAATCTGCTCCTACTTTTTAAGCAGAGTCAATCCTGTGGTCAAGCCAGGCGACCGACTCCAGCATTATAGCGAAATTGAAAACGCTGCTCAGTTACTCTCTCAACAAAAAGCACCCAAAGCGCAGGCTTACAGCTTGGCATCAAAAAAGTTCACCAACTACACTCGTCTCAAAAGAGTCATGTGGCTCAATTCGCAATTCCTGTCCTGGAGGTTTGATGCTGGCCTATTGCAGAGATTCATGTCGTTTTTTGGACTCAGAACAAGTGAGAAGGAATCAGTGATTCTAGATCTCACTCGTGCTTTTTTTGACGGTATGCTCTTTGCTGTTTCCGCTGATGTTAGAGCATATGTGAAATTCAACTGGAAAAACTACATAGTCAGTCGCCTAACACTCCAATTGCGCAATATGTCAGCTGGGCCTCTTGCGGAAGAAGTGGCACAAAAATTCATCAAAGTGGTGCTTGAGTATGACCACCCAAGTCTAATGAAAATGACCGTTGGTGGTGCAAGGAACCCTTATGATTTGAGGAAAGAGTTTCTAAAGAGCTGTGCTTACAAGAACCTCATCACATACGAGCACTTCACCACCGCCTTTGCTATTGACAGGTCAACATACACCCTCCATACATTTGAGCAAGAAACAGAAACGCTCGATCGAGTCGTGAACCTTTCTTCGGAGTTCAACTCGAAGCTCATGAATTTGAACACCGAGTTCACTTCTTTGCGAGAAAGTAAGTTCATTGAGTTTCTTCGTAAACTCCCGCATTCCAACTTCTGCTATCTGGAAATCCAGCAAAGGAAGTTAACTGCGTTGATTTCCAAACTTGTACAGCAGCTCATTAGAGAGAAAAACGACGAGAAACTCAGTCGAATTCTGTTGGCCCTTCTGAACAGTTTGCCTGTGGCCAATTATCTCTTTTTCAACGACGCAAAGGGTCCTTGGTTCCTTCTCGATCAGTTGGTCGCTTACATTGATAAGGAGCAGTTCAATGTTGATGAAGACGATGGTAACTTTCTGGAAACATATGCATCGTTTGGCGTGATCTTATCAAGTATTATTTGTATCTCCAAATTCTTCAACGTTGACTTTAGCAACTTCAACATCAAGAACTCTTACACGGTGGATTTCATAAACAAGTTCTTCTACAGACTGTGTGATACGTTCGCGTTTACTTTAAAGAATGCAAATGAAGAAGAGAATACCATCGCCTCCAATTTCGAGACATTATCCAACAATTGGGCCAACGCCTTATTTGACGTCAATAATGACGGTTTATCTGATGATCTCATCAAGTCAGTGAACGTGAAACAGATATACAAGTTCATTTTCATCATTTTCAAGCAGGCCATTATGTCAAGGGTAGTGGGTTCATTGAGCGACAATAGTCTTAATAACGGCATTGATTACCTCTCGCAGAATTTTCTTGTTCCTTGCTCGTTGGGAGTGATGGAATGGATTTCAACCCAGATTAGTGTGAGACAGCCAAACAGCGAGCTCATGATTCTGATTCTCATCAAGATTATAGAGGGTATTAATGCCTCAGAGTCGAGCTCAGACTCAAATGGTCCAAACTACGTTTCCAACATGATTCTCAATATTGTTGGTCCGGATATAATGAAGCGACTTAAGGTTTTTCTGGCGGCGCAGACAGGTGGAAAAGCTGCCCGGCTTTTGGAGATGTTGAGAGGCATTGTGGATTTAGAGTACTCTGAGTTCCACTCTTCTTTGAACACGCAATTATCAGGTGAAATCGCCATGTCAAAGCGGATCCGAGATGAAGTGGTACAACTCGTGAAGCACCACGATTCGGCCAGCAACGTACCACAAATGCTCAAGTCGTGGGTTATTATCTACAAGTGTTGGACGGTTATACCAGACATCGAACTCTACAACGCTATTTTACGGGAAGAGAATAGGTGGTACAAGCATCGCAAGTATGGCCTCGATGATGAGACAAAAGCCATACTTGACTTCCAGATGTTCATGACTGTGTCGACAAGCCTAGTGGAACATGAAGAGCTTCAGTTGTGTTATGAGCGGTTGAAAACTGGATCCAAAATGGAGCTCTCCAAGACCGAGAGCCCCACAGAGTTCGTCTCAAACGTCGAGGACCACGTGTCGTCGATTTTCGAAGAGCCTGTCAAATCCGACGACGTGCCAGGATTCAGCGTGGGCCCCAGCAATTTGGATCGTGCTGAAAACTCTGATCTCATGACCGACTTTGTTATGGACGATTTATTCAACGATGCTACAGACAATGTCTTTGACGAGAGGGAACTAGACCACCGCATAGGTATGGATCAAAAGTTTTCTCCCAGCCCCGAGAACACTCCAAAAATCGAGGCCATTTACGAGCTTTTGCGCTTCCGTTCCAGCAAACTTGTGCGCATGACTGACTTGATCCAATCTACGAACGAAAAAAACAGAGAATTGGGGAACATAGCGAGAGAGAGGTTGGCACAAGAGTTGCAGCACTGGAAACAAATTTGAGTTCCACGAATGTAGGCCACGAATGTAGGCATCTAGTGAAAAACAATAATAATAAATAATGATAATAAATAAAAAGTAAGACAATAAAAAGTAAGAAATAATAAGTAAGAAATAAAAAGTAAGAAAATAATAAAAAAATAAAAAAAATAAAAAACCGTGTATAGAGTAGGTCTATTCAATTTTTAGACTTTTGCAAATTTTCAAAGCCTATTTTTTATGTGAACCATTGTATAATTCACTGTCAATCCCTTCAAATCGATCTACATTAATCAACGCGTAAAGGAAGTAAATGGGAAATCGTTGGTGGGCCCCTATAATTTCTAAAAAGACATACTCAGAGGGCCACTCGATGTTGACATTTTACGCGTAAAATAAAATTGTTGAAATAAGTCATAAAGTCAGTCATGATATCAGGCTGTATCCAATTTGATTCTGGACAATCGCTAATATAATAACTATTTATGGTCACCCCCCAAGGGCATTTCCTAGCTTAGGTAAATGAGCATCGCGCGTTACATTGACACTCGTCTGATGCGTCTACGTGCCAATACGCGTAATACCATCTATCTCAAATTTAAGTGGTTTTCTCTTCTACCTGACACGTTTAAACTACACACACATGTCGGAGTCTACCAAAAGATTCCGAGAAGACGCCCCCGAAGCGGGCGCCCATAGTTTACCACCCACATCCCAAGAAGTCTTTTCTGGGACGCAGTCTTTTGAAGAATCGGATCCTGTGGAAGGGGCCTCTCAAACTCTGGCCTCCCAGCTCTCAGCTTCCCAGCAACAGGCGCTCAAGAAAGTCAAGCCAAATGCTTCGGAAGACCCGCTGATTTTTGAGCAAGAACTTTTAAAGATGAGCAGAAGAGCAGAGGGGATCCATGAGGAATCGCAGAAGTGGGACCGGCCTCCAGTCCCTGAAACTTTTACGCAGAACGACATCACGTTCCAACAATTGGATGCCGAGGAGGCGACAGAGGGCGACTCGTCGTATGCTCGTTTCTTTGGTATCACTAGCGAAGGCTACTCCGTTCTCTGTAACGTGACAGGCTTCTTACATTACTTTTACTTCCCAGTGCCTCGGGGCTTCACCGAGGCCCAGCACTTGTCGCCATTCACGAATTATTTAAAGACTGCATTTTACGGCGTCAACGATGTCAGTATTGCCTTGAAAGAGTCTATCTGGGGCTTCAGCAACAACACCAAGACGCCTTTCTTCAAGGTGGTGGTCAACAACGCCAAGGACATCTCCAAGCTTAGAACTGCGTTCGAGAGAGGCGATGTTCGCTTCGAGAACTTCTTCTCCCCCGGCCAGGCTCCCACTTTTGACAATATCAATTACTTGCTTAGGCTCTTGATCGACTGCAAGGTCACCGGTATGTCGTGGGTGACGCTTCCCAAGGGGAAATACAAATTGGTGGATAATAACGTTGGACTATCAACATGCCAAATCGAATGCTCCATTGATTATAGAGACTTGATCTCTCATCCATCCGAGGGGGAGTGGTTGAAGATGGCTCCGTTACGTATTTTGTCTTTTGACATTGAGTGTGCGGGACGAAAGGGTATATTTCCAGAGGCACTGACTGATCCGGTCATTCAAATTGCAAACGTCGTGCTGAGGCACGGTGAACTGCGACCCTTTGTGAGAAATGTGTTCACTGTCAAAAGCTGTGCTTCCATCATTGGTTCGGAGATCTTCTCGCACGAAGAGGAAGCTGATATGCTCATGGCATGGAGAGACTTCGTGGTTAAATGTGATGCTGATGTGATCATTGGTTATAACTCGGCCAACTTTGATCTTCCGTATCTCTTAGATAGAGCGAAGGCTCTTCGATTGCCCAAATTTCCATTTTTTGGAAGGATGAAAAATATCAAGCAGGAAGCAAAAGATGCTGTGTTTTCTTCGCGTGCTTATGGAACAAGAGAGAATAAAGTTGTCAATATCGATGGAAGGATGCAATTGGATCTCCTCCAGTTTATCCAGAGAGAGTACAAGTTGAGATCATACACTTTGAATTCTGTGTCTGCTCATTTCTTGGGTGAACAAAAAGAAGACGTGCAGCACTCCATCATCACAGAACTTCAAAATGGAACAGCTGAGACCAGAAGACGCTTGGCTGTTTATTGTTTGAAAGATGCCTATTTACCCTTGCGATTGTTGGAAAAATTGATGTGTTTGGTGAACTATTCCGAAATGGCCAGAGTGACGGGCGTCCCGTTCTCGTACCTTTTGGCAAGAGGACAGCAGATCAAGGTCATCTCTCAGCTTTTCCGGAAATGTCTTGAGGAAGATATTGTTGTGCCGAATATGAAATCAGAGGGAAGCAACGAGGAGTACGAAGGTGCCACAGTCATTGAGCCTGTGAGAGGATACTACGACGTACCCATCGCCACTTTGGATTTCAGCTCCTTGTACCCATCCATTATGATGGCCCACAACTTGTGTTATACAACGTTGCTAAATAAAGCATCGATCCAGGCGTTCAACTTGTCTGAAGATGACTATACGCACACCCCTAACGGGGATTATTTTGTCAAGGAAACGAAAAGGAAGGGTATCTTGCCAACGATTTTGAATGAGTTGTTGACTGCCAGAAAGAAAGCCAAGGCAGACTTAAAGAAGGAGAGTGATCCGTTCAAAAGAGCAGTGCTCGACGGAAGACAACTTGCGTTGAAGATCTCGGCAAACTCTGTGTATGGATTCACCGGTGCAACGATCGGGAAGTTGCCATGTTTGGCGATTTCTTCATCTGTCACTGCATTCGGAAGAGAGATGATTGAAAAAACAACCAATGTGGTGCAAGAAAAGTACAACACCAAGAATGGCTACGACTATGACGCCCAAGTTATTTACGGTGATACTGATTCGGTGATGGTGAAGTTTGGGTTCCAAGATCTCGAGACTTGTATGAAGCTCGGAGAAGAGGCTGCTGACTATGTTTCCACCAAGTTCAAAAACCCAATCAAGCTCGAGTTCGAAAAGGTGTATTTCCCATACTTACTTATCAACAAAAAGCGTTACGCTGGTTTGTACTGGACGCGGCCGGAGAAGTTCGATAAGATGGACACCAAGGGTATTGAGACCGTCAGAAGAGATAACTGCCGAATGGTTCAAACGGTGATCACTCGGGTGTTGGAGTACATTTTGGAGGAAAGAAATGTGGGCAAAGCGGAACGGTTCGTGAAACAAACCATTGCTGACCTTTTGCAAAACAGAATCGACTTGTCCCAGCTAGTTATCACGAAAGCATACTCCAAACACGAGTACGACGGAAAACAAGCCCATGTCGAGTTGGCCAAGAGAATGAGGAAAAGAGATCCGGGATCCGCTCCCAATCTCGGAGATCGTGTTGCATACGTCATTGTCAATGCATCCAGCTCTAAAAACTACGAGAAATCGGAGGATCCATTATATGTTTTGGAGAATTCCTTGCCCATTGATGTCAACTATTATTTGGACAACCAGTTATCTAAGCCATTGATGAGAATCTTCGTTCCTATTCTCGGAGAGAAGAAAGCTAAAGAATTACTTTCAGGTTCTCATACTAGAACTGTCAAGATGACAGCTCCAAAGAGTGGAGGTCTCATGCAATTTGCTAAGAAAGCAGAGCTATGCAAAAACTGCAGGTCACCATTAAAACAAGGCAACAATGGGGCAATCTGTGAAAACTGCATCTCTAAAGCCCCAGAATTGTACGGTAACGCCTTGGCGCAGATGAACTACTTGGAAAACAAGTTTTCGAGATTATGGACGGAGTGTCAGAGATGCCAAGGGTCTCTTCATCAAGAGGTGTTATGCTCCAATAACGATTGTCCCATCTTCTACATGCGGAAAAAGGCACAGAAAGATGTTTATCAACAAGCATTGGAGATGAAGAAATGGGACGAGACGGTTTGGTGAGGTTATATAGAATATGGGTCGATCGAATAGTGCTTGATTTCATGCTAATTAGGTAATGATAGTAAGTCCAGCTTAGTCTTTGCTTGACGTAAAAAGAGAGCTTTCAGTGTAGGATCTGTTTTCGGCAGAGAGTGCACCAGGCCTTCCTTTCGTAACCAACTCTTCTGAATTCCTTGTGAGAAGCCTGTGTTTCTCGATGGGAGATGGACTGCTGGAGGAATTGTGGATTTCCTCGATTTTGGCAGATGTATTCAATGTCATTGATCTGGAAGGCGATAGTGCACCATTGATTGTAGGTGTGTTTTCGGAGTAAGTGTTCTTCTTCAAGTTCCTTGCAAAGTCAGAGGTGCGATTGCTGTTGTTTTGTTTAGACAATTCTTTCAATTGTCTAGTATTGTGGATGCACTTGACAATTGTCTGCATCAACAATTTCGGCTTCAAAGGCTTCGAAATGTAGTCGTCCATACCTTTAGAGAGAGACTTCTCTCTGTCTCCCAACATGGCATGGGCAGTTAATGCAATAATAGGGGTACGGAAACTAAGGGAGTCGATAGGATTAGATTTTCTCTCCCATTGACGGATTTTCTCTGTAGCTTCGAATCCACCCATAACAGGCATTTGCACATCCATCAAGACCACGTCAAATTTGCTCTTCTGAATAGCCTCAAAAGCCTCCAAACCATTCTCAACCACCAGAACCTGGTGTCCTTGTTTCTCTAGAATTCTGACTGCCAACTTCTGGTTGACCAAGTTATCTTCCGCGAGTAAGATCTGGTAAGACACCGAGTCGTCAGTGTTCTGGGCAATCGACCTGGACTCCAATGCAGGAATGATGGCACTAGCCAAGTCTGAGATTGTGCAAGGAGTGTTTCCATAAGAAGAAATACCCAAGTCAATGCACACACGCATGTTCAACTCGGGTATAGAGTGGTGCAACAACACTAAAGGAATATACTTCACCTCAGAAAGCATTCTCAACTCATGAGCTGTTTGGATGGAATCGATCATAATAATATCATAGTTGATTGGTTCGGACAAATTGGCTTCCTGAGTGTGACGAACAATGACAAGCTCGAGACCAAGTTCGAGGACTCCTTTCCTCAAGTCATCTAGCTCAGCCTCTGAGTGCTCCGTTGAAACAAACAAAACTTGATGGTTTCTGAATGGTAGTAACTGCTCGCAATTTGCAGTGTATTGGATGTTAGAGCGAGCAACAGAGATTGTGAAGGAGAAATTCGAGCCATGACCATAGTTTGATGTCACCCAAATCTCACCGCCCATCAAATGAATGAGCTGCTTTGAAATGGACAATCCCAAACCGGTACCTCCGAACTTTCTGGTGGTCGACCCATCTGCTTGACAGAAGGTATCGAAAATCAAGCCCAATTTGTCTTTCTCAATACCAATTCCAGTGTCACTCACGCAGAATTCAAGAAGAAGCTTGTCCTCATCATCGGGAATGATATCTGATTTTTTGACACTGACACTGACTTTTCCTTTCTTAGTGAATTTGATGGCATTACCAGCCAAGTTAAGAATAACTTGACGAAGTCTGAAAGAGTCACCAATCAAGTTATCGGAAAACGAAGAATCGCACTGGTAAATGAGATCCAAGTTCTTCTCGATAGCCTTTACGGCAAGAGTCTTCAAAGCACCGAAAACATTGCCTCTTAGCGAGAAATCAATTTGTTCCACTGTCATCCTGTTGGCTTCAATCTTGGAGATATCAAGAATATCGTCAATGATGGTGAGCAAAGAATTAGCCAAATTATGGACGATGCTTAACATCTCACGCTGATATTGTGTCAACTCCGTATCAAGGGAAAGCTGTGTCATTCCAATGATACCATTAAGTGGGGTTCTGATTTCGTGCGACATGTTGGCCAAGAACTCCGACTTGGCACTGTTAGCCAACTCTGCTGCCTCTCTTGCTGCAGTATTTCTTTGAATCGATTCTCTCAAGTTGAACACCATTTGATTGATTTTGGTTTTCAAAGCGTCCATTTCTCCGGATGCTTCCACGGTGATAAACCGTGTGAAATCACCATCTGTTGCAGCAGCGGTAATTTGAGCAAAAGCTCTCACCTGAGACGTCAAGTTAGAAGCCATAGTATTCACATTCGACGTGATTTCTTTCCAAAGACCATCCACATCCGAAACTTGGGCTTGAATACCCAATTTACCATTAATACCGACATCACGAGCCACCTTGGAGACCTCGGAGGCGAAAAGCTGTAAAGAGTCCACCATTTTATTGATGGTATTCTTCAACTGCAAGATTTCACCCTGGGCATGAACGTCAATTTTCTGAGACAAGTCACCGTGTGCGACTGCAGTTGTGACTGTGGCAATGGATCTGACTTGATTCGTCAAATTAGTGGCCATTAGGTTGACATTCTCAGTCACCGCTTTCCAAGCACCCTCGACATCTCGTACATTGGCTTGGCCTCCTAGAATACCATAAGTTCCCACCTCTCTCGAAAGTGTGGTAACCTCCAAAGCAAAAGTCTGTAATCGATCCACCATCTGATTGATGGTGAGTTTCAAGTCCAAGATTTCACCTTTACAGTCAGCAGTGACTTTTTTCGATAAGTCACCTTGGGCGACGGCAGTAGTGACGTTAGCAATATTTCTCACCTGGGTAGTCAAATTGAGAGCCATAGCGTTTACATTATCCGTCAACTCTTTCCATATACCCTCAACGTTTTCGATGAAAGCTTGACCACCTAAAATACCCAAAACACCCACATCACGAGCTACTTTAGAAACCTCGAATGCAAACGTTCGAAGTTGGTCCACCATGGTATTGATGGTCATCTGCAACTGTAAGATCTCACCTTGAGCATGAACATTAATTTTTCGGGACAAATCACCCTGCGCCACCGCCCGAGTAACGTCCGCGATCTCTCTGACCTGGTTTGTAAGATTCAAGGCCATGATATTGACGTTATCGGTTAAAGAACGCCAGATTCCGACGGAGCCTTCGTTTTTAGCCTGGCCTCCTAGCTCACCGTTGGCGACTTCGGTGGCGACTTTTGTGACTTCGTTGGCAAAAGTTTGAAGTTGGTCCATCATGGTGTTGATAGTGATCTTGACTTTCAAGATCTCCGGGTCCAGTTCAACAGAATGTATCTCGACTTTTTTGGACAAATCACCCATGGCCACGGATATAACCACAGTTCCTATTTCAGACAAGGCCAGCTTGAAGGCCTTGTTTGCCTCGACCACCGCATCACGGGCAGCCGTCCGCTCGTCTATTTCTTCCTGCTGGGACTTTATTAGCAGAAGTAAGTCTTGCCGTATTAGAGATGATTTTTCAGCAAACTCACTTGGATCTTCAAGAATTGCTAACAAGCTAGTTACATCCATGGTATCCAAGCGGGGTTTTTTGGACGCAAACAAGGTGACGGATGTCAAAACGACAAGTAGTGTGGATCAAAATGGGGTAGGGTAGTGTTTCACCAGTCAAAAGAAGAAATGGGCCGTAAAAGAGAAATATGGCCCTGTTTTATAAAGTTACTAAAACTTTTCGTGTAGGACAATACGCAGTTTGGGGGTTGGTAGAAGAAGACAGAGTAAGTATCCAGGTGTGTTGAAAACAATGGTTCGCACCACGCACAGGAGAAAAAAAAGGCGACCTCCTACAATACCTACGAGTGTCTAAATTAGAGGACATGTACACCGGCGCCACCGGGGATAAAAGTACGAAAATAGGAGGGTAAATTTTCGGGCATTCAAAAAAACTAGACTCTTCAGTATTTTTAATTTGGCGTCTGTTTCCTGCTTTCCACTCGCAGAAAGTCTAAAAATAGAGCGTGAAGTGGCATCGTAAGCCGATGAGGCTTTGAAAACACGATCATGCTGAGGTACATTGGGATCACTGAGGCAAGAAAAATTTCCTAAGCCCATAAACGTGCATTGTGCTATTATGTCCATGCGTGAAGGGGCGAACAAATTAAAAAGGATATTGTTAATATTGCCATGTTGTACTAAATTATATAATAGTAATCAATAAAGATCAAAAAGATTTGGCGGCGGCGGGGGCCTTTGTTTTGTAGTGTACTGTAGCCTGTGCGTTTCCGCTTTTTTATCTGTAGCTGAAGCCGTAGCGGCGAATGCCGCGGCCTGCGAATGTGTGATGATAAGGTCAATTCAACGGCTGTCATGCGTTCATTGTTCCGATATACAAGTCCCGTGCAGTTCTGAATTCTGTTTCTCCGGGTGCACGCTTGCTGAAGGGATGGTGTAAAAGAGTTGGGATATCACGGGGCAACAAAACCTGATAGAATTATATTTTTCAAACCGTGTTAAAACTTAGACGGTGAATGGGCTCGTTTCAGCCTCTACGATGACGTCACTGGTCTCAGGCTCTACACAACGCACATACCGCAACATATGATTCGATCCCCCTGTTTGTTAATTTTCTTTTTAATTTTTTATTTTTCTTTTTGGTCCGGAATTTTGATCTTCTGCATGACTGTAATTTGATTAAATGGTACTATCAAGGTGGATCACATTCGTTATGGGGGGATCAGTGTGTTTAGATGAGGTGCCTTTTTAGTCGCCACACGTCACTCATGTGACCCCGTGCTCGTAACCCCAAGTTAAGATTATCCCACTGCTTGCGAAAATCTGAATCAAGTCGCCGGAAAAAGTTTCAGTAATATTCCCTTTGACAAATTGAAGAAATCAGTGAGTTTTTTTAAATGCAGAGGGTTAGGAGTGTATAAGAATAGAATTACGACCATCGAAATGATCCTCGGCTGAAGTTCGGTGCCGAGGTCTGAGGTTTGGCCGACGTTTATTCTGCGCCTAACCACGCGCACTCTCCTCTATAGATAAACCTATGGAGAATCTACACTATGCAAATCACGTCATACAATAGTGGATCTGCAGTATGCAAATCATGTGCTATTTTTAGTGAATGTTAGATTTAATGAAAATAAATAAACTCTAATAATTATACCGACTAGGTCTAACCCTAGTTTCGGGCACTGGTCACCTGATGTGCAAGTGCATGAAGTTTTCGTTAAATGCAATTCGTGAGATGGGGGATTTTCATCCCATTTAAAGGACGGCAATCATTGCGCCTATTCCGACCGCGAGCAGCACCAAGGCATTGGGGAACGAAACACTGTGTTCACCTGAAGACTTCTTGAGTCCTGACAGACTTAACTCCGTCAGAGACAGGCCGTCAGCAGCGGTGGCAAGACTGGTCGAAGAGTAGCCACTTGCATTGGAAGCCCGAGGCACAGAGCTAGACACGACTTCGATGTCCTCATCTGAGGTGTACTTGGCTTGTGCCAAGGAAATTTCATAGTCTTCTAAGTTATAGACAAGGTATGCACTTCTGATGAAATTGTCTCCCAAAATAGCGTATGGGTAACTAGTGGATGAATCTGAGCTTTGTTCCAAGACACCCAAGAAACACTGCAGGGAGCCGTAAGTCATGACCAAGTCGCTCAAGGGAACCTTGATTTCGGCGCCCGAAAAGTTGAACACGACGTATGCCGAGTTTGTGTTGTAAGCGCAATTAACTCTGTAGAACCCAACGGAGCTCGAGTAACTGGCGTCCAATGATTCTGCCAATGACTTCAAAATGTCAGTTGGGAGATACGTAAGCGTAGTTCCCGAATCTAAAAGGGCAGCAATTGGAGAATTGGTAACAGAAATATTCTGGCTGCTGCTCTGCAAAGTGATTGAGCTAAGGGAGATGTCCAAACGAATAGGGTTCCTGAAGCTGTCAGGATAAATGTTAACCAATGGAACTGTTTGTAATTGGCCGGAGTATTTGGCGTGGTCAACAGCTCCAAAAAGAATAGATCCCTTGTCAGCGGCGTTATCGGCAAGGTATAAAGAGTACAATACTTTATTGATTGCACCAGAACTCTTCATGCGGACAGGAAGGTTTTCATAGGTGTAGGCCCGGGAAGCACTACGACTCGAGGCAAATGTGGTCTCCAAACCTTCGAGACCGATACCTAAAACACCGAAGTTGGAGCTTGTGTCGTTGACAACAGCAAGACTCACGTCAGACACATTGAAATCTTTGAAGTCAATGCTATCTTGGCCCCAAATACCGTTTGCATAGGTGCCATCGGCATAAGAAATGGCAAAGCTGGGAGCAGAGTTGTTAGCCTTGAAGGAATCAGAACCTGCAGTGTTAAAGGATCCCAAAGCTGTGCATACACTTGCAGGAGCAGTGCCCAGGCCTTGAGTAGCATAAGCACCAGCAACTTGGGTTGCGCGTTCCGTGGCATAACCAAGAAGAGAGGCGATTTCAGAAGCAAAGCCTGCCTTGACGTTAGTGCCTTCTCTCTTTTTATTTTGAGAGCCATCTTCTTGGAGTTGTTGAAGGGCCACCAAGTCTTCCTCGGATATTAAACGGCGGTGAGAACCTCGGGCAGCATTCGAACTCCCAATACTCAGTGCCGAGCACTTTATGTCGGAGCCCATCACCCACAAGTCGGAAGAGCCAGTGTCAATCAAGACCAGGCACTTGTCGCCTTTGGAGCCAATGGACAAGTCCACTTGATAGTAGGAGCGCATATTAGAGAGTTCCAATGACTCTTCGCCATCGGCTCTCTTGACGAGTTTTGCTTGTTTGTTCTTCCCAGCGTCGCCGGTGGAGTCACCTCTCAAAACATCGAAGTCTAACTTCAAAGCTTTGTTTTGCTGGCGCTGGGGAGTCAGAGCTGCAGATGCAAGCGTCAACACCGACGAGGCGATGAAGGCATACGATTTTAATAACATGGAATTCGTGCTATAGTGTGAGCAGAGAAAGGTTTTTACTGCTTCTCAAGCATGAGAGGGCCGCAGCTACTTAAATATGGGAAGGCCCCACCAACGAGAAGCGAGATTTCTTTTTCGGCACCCCTTTTGGCCAGTTCTCCGAGCGCGCGTCGAGGGCTGCAGCCTGTCAATTAAATTAAGATAAGCACTGCCTCCCCCTTATAAGACAATGGGTTCAAAATAATTATGGACATCTGAGTCAATCATTTTCCCGAGAGTCCCTCGATCCTCGAGAGATTCAATTGAAAATGGCACAATTCCATGTTCTCCAAACATTCAAGCTATAGCTATATTTGCCAAAAATATAGCGTAATAGTTTGCCTGCAGCAAACGCAGCGCACGGTAATAAAAGTTAGTGCGAGCGAAACTCGAGAGTGTCTTATCTGCAGGATTTAAACTTTATTTGAAGCACATTTTCTTGGCTCAGCCTATTGTATCTAAAGACTCGGCTGTGTTATGTGGAAGGGAACTACCACTCCGTTATCTAAAAGAATCACTTTGTGGAGATGCAAAAGGTTTTGCTATAATTAGAAAAAGCCTTGGTTTTTCCATGCGCAGCTGGCAACTCGTGCTTGATTTCAAGAGCAAGAATTGGTCGCTACAGAGTGCTCGGACATCTGATTTCTGAACCTGACCTGCAACCTTAGTAATCCCAGCTACTGGAGCAGCTCCAAAGAAACACCCCTCCTGTTGAATACCGTAATATTTGAGTACACAATAATTTACTAGGCATGGGAATAGCAGAATATTTAAATATGCTTTCCTTTTTTAAATTTAATTTGCTTTTGTTTTTTAGATTTTGTTTAGTCTAGGATGTTGATTTTGGTTTTTATGTTTGTCTTTTTGTTTTTTTGTGCAGATCTTCGTAGTTCCGAAATGTGAAAAAATCTGGGTAAAAATTGTTCCTCACTCAGCTGGGTGAGTACTCTGAAGGTTGGGCGATAGTTGAGAGATCCTGCATGGGCCGATACTCCGCGACAATTCAGCTTGGTATCTCACGTCTTTCTCAATAACTGCACTCATGCCCACACATTCCAGCGACCAGGAGAAGGTAGTTCTCCGAGTATTGGCGTGTAAACCGACACAGTTCTACGAGATCCTAGAGGTGGAGAAGACCGCATCTGATGCCGTGATCAAGAAGTCATACCGGAAGCTAGCTATCAAGCTCCATCCGGATAAAAACTGCCATCCGCGAGCCAGCGAGGCGTTCAAGTACTTAAACAAGGCATGGGGAGTTCTCAGTGATCCTTCCAAAAAACGCATTTACGACCAAACGGGATCTGACCCCGATTCCAGAGGTGCTGGCTACGCCAATGCAGACCCTACGACTGCCTTCAGTGGTGGCGCCAGGGGGTTCGACGGGGCTGGTTTTGAAAACGATATTTTCAATATGTTCTTCAATGGCGCCGCCCGTCCGGGAGCCACTTATACTTTTGGTAATGGAAACGGATTCACTTTTCAGAGTTTCGGTGGCGCACAGGGCTTTGATCCTTTTGGCAACGTGTTCGCCCAGCAGCAGAGACAGCGGCAAAGAAGAACTCAGAACCAACAACGACAAAGAGAGCCCGATTTGTGGGAGACTCTCAGGCAGCTTGCGCCCATTCTCTTTATTCTAATTGCCATGCTCATCTCGTCGCTCTTTTCTGGAGAGTCGGCGCCCGAGTATTCCTTCTCATCGAGCCGCAAGTTCAGCTTAGAGAGAACCACACCCAAGCACAAAATTCCCTTCTTTGTAAAACCAGAATTCGTCAATGAAAAGAGCCCACGTGAGCTCAGAAATTTCGATGCGAAAGTGGAAAGCATCTTTGTGCAAGACAAACGGAGCCGGTGCAGCAGGGAACAAATAAGAAAGAATGAGATGATGGAGGACGCACAAGGCTGGTTCTACACCGACAAAAAGAGGTTGCAGGAGGCCATGGAATACCCAATGCCCAACTGTGCATTGTTGCGGGAATTGGGAGTCCTCTAGCCAGTGGATACCCAGTTTCACGGGTCCATCTAGTTCACAGGTCTTGGAATGCGAAGGCAGCTGGATTTTGATGAGGGACCACACCACCCCCTAATTGCATAGGTTCCCGAATATGTTTCAGGCCCAAGATCGAAAGTGATAAGCTCAACTCCACAGACATTTGCGATACGTCCATACCCTCAATCTATCCATAAAGCCGTCGGGCCATGATAGATGTCGGTGTTATCACACTATAAGGAAGCCCAATGATAAGTTTGGAAAGAGAAAGTCTTACTGTATCTCTGTATTTTACTGAATCATTAAATCTTACTGAATCATTAAATTTCAACTGTGTCTTGTATATTTACTGTCTTTCCTGTGTATTGTCTACTCTAGATATTAGCTGTCCTCAGTGATCAGTCGCGAAGACCCCAGAGAACAGCCTCATAGACTTGGTCCGGCATGTAGACATACCCGTTATCAGCATATAACGAGCAGTAAAAGACTCCAAAACAGCCAATAGTTGTTCTCAAGTGAATCTGTATTGTTTAGATCTACTGAGATCTTTTTTTAATGGTTTTTTATATGGTTGGCTATTTCACAGCCGGAGCCTCGCCATGCGATTCGAGCCTCGGTCTGACCCCGCATATAAGGTGCGAGTAGAAGGTCTGCAACAGCAGATTCCACATGCAAGCCCAACACCATAAATAGTGAGCCATAAATAGTGAGTACTTGCGGAGACACCTTTTCCATCCAGAGTACAATCGATTTATTCTTCTTCTCAACAAAACAACAACTTATCTCCGGACCGAAACATTTCCATTCTCACTTCCTTTCAAATCAATACCGTCCACAGCAACTCCTACCATCATGGCCAGTTTAGACAGATCGTTCGTCCAGGACAGCAGCTGGAAACCCGACATCTTCAAAGGAAAGGTGATTTTTGTGACCGGTGGCGCAGGTACCATCTGCAGAGTGCAAACAGAAGCCATGGTTCTTCTTGGGGCAGATGCCGTGATCCTCGGGCGGAATGTCCAGAAAACAGAGAAGGCCGCCAAAGAAATTCAGGGCTTGAGAGACGGGGCCAGGGTTTTGGGGCTTGGTAATGTGGATGTCAGAGACGTTCAATCTATAGCAAAGGCTGTGGAGATCACCGTGCAACAATTGGGTCGGATTGACTTTGTTATCGCTGGTGCAGCAGGCAACTTCCTATCTGACTTCAACCACTTGTCGTCTAATGCCTTCAAATCGGTGGTTTCCATTGACTTGTTGGGATCTTTCAACACCGTGAAGGCCACATTTGAGGAATTGAAGAAAAGCAAGGGCGCCATTCTCTTCGTCTCGGCAACTTTGCACTACTATGGTGTTCCGTTCCAGCTGCACGTGGGTGCAGCCAAGGCAGGGGTGGATGCTCTCTCTAATGCTTTGGCGGTGGAATTGGGCCCATTGGGAATCAGAAGCAACTGTATTGCTCCAGGCGGAATCGAGGGCACTGAAGGTATGTCCCGGTTGATGAGTGACGATAGCGATGTAGGAAAGAAGGTGCCATTGGCCAGATGGGGCACTACTCGCGACATTGCCGAGGCCACCGTCTTCTTGTTCTCGCCTGCTGCCTCTTATGTCACGGGTACAGTTCAAGTTGTGGATGGAGGGTTCTGGCAGTTGGGCAATCCAGTGGCCACTGTGTACCCAGACATTGTGGTTGCTCAGAATACGGTGGAGAATTCCAAGTTGTAGGAGCCACTAAATAATGATAATCATGAACTGTGACTAAACGCCCGAGAGCTGAAACTACAAATTCAGATCTTTCTCCAAAACTCTTGTTCTGGTAGCTTAACTACTGAGGTCATACCATTCAACTGCCTGGTGAAATCCAAGCACTGACCTTTCAACACCCCACTCTTCTCAATATGTATCTCTACATTCACGCGGTATACTATTTGCTCTACCGTCTCTATCTGCTTACCACAATCTACGCGAATACATCATCGTCTAAGTATATTCATTCTATGCATTATCTACGCCACATACGCTCCCTCCAATATATTTGCTCTCTCCATATTTCTACACACACTATTCCCGCACTATCGCTTATTTACTATCCACCTATTAACTCTTTACTATTGCCTATTACTATCTACACTATGTGCACTATTCCGCTTATCCACCTAAACCGCGGGTTGGTAATTCTTCGTCATTCACTTGATTTCTGACTCAATTGCTGATTTTCTCTCATAACAATGGACAGAAGACAATCGGTTCGTTATTCTAATGGCTGCAAGGTGCTGCGGCTAAGAGCACATTGTTCCTTGGCTCGTGCCGGGTGGACCGCGCAGCCTCGCTACGATCTACTTGTCTTTTTCTACAGTGCACCTTCCCTCACCGTTCACATCTTCTTCTCATAGCAATGTTCCCAGGAAGCGGTGGCCATAGCTACGGAGGCCAAGCGTCAGGCTACAACCAAAACTACAACCAAGGATACAACCAAAACTACAACCAAGGATACAACCAAAACTACAACCAAGGATACAACCAAAACTACAACCAAGGATACAACCAAAACTATAACCAAGGATACAACCAAAACTATAACCAAGGATACAACCAAAACTATAACCAAGGCTACCAAGGCTATAACCAGGGGTATCCGGGTTATCAGGGGTACCAGCAGGGCCCACCACCTGGACCGCCACCAGGCAATTACTATGGTGCACCATCCCCTCAGCAATGGCAGCCACATGGCGGAAACTTGAACTCCCCCGAGTTTCAGCGCCAGCAACTTGAGAACCAGAGACGCCAGAATGCTGCTCACCAAAAACACCAGCAACACAGCCAGCCCCAAGCGGCTCCGAACTCGTCGTACGACTCGTCGGGCCATTACATCAGTCGCCAGAATTCTATGGCACCTCCCCCGGCTGCTCCGCAGAGCTTTGGCCAGAACTCCAATATGACTTTCCAGTACTCCAATTGTTCGGGCCGGAAGAAGGCTTTGATGGTCGGTATCAACTACTACGGTACCAAAAACGAGTTGCGTGGATGTGTCAATGATGTGAAGAACATGAGCAAGTTCTTAAACCAGTACTACGGTTACTCTTATGACGACATGGTGATCTTGACGGATGACCAAAGGGAAAACGCTCGACTTCCCACCAAAGATAACATCCTCAGAGCCATGCAATGGCTTGTCAAAGATGCGCACCCAAACGACAGTTACTTTTTCCACATTTCCAGTCACGGAGGCTTAGTGCCGGATCAGGATGGTGATGAGGAGGAAGGCTTCGACTCGTGTATCTACCCATTGGATTTCGAGACTCAAGGCCCGATTATCGATGACGTCATGCATGACATCATGGTCAAGAGTTTGCCCCCTGGATGCAAATTGACTGCATTGTACGACTGTTGTCACTCGGGAACGGCGTTGGACTTGCCCTTCGTGTACTCTACAAAGGGAGTGGTGAAGGAGCCAAACTTGTGGAAGGACGCAGGTACAGGAGCATTGCAGGCATTGATGAACTACGAAACTGGTGATATTTCCGGAGCTATGTCAGCTGTGAGTGGGATTTTTAAGAAGGTTACCAACCGCAATAGCGGCAACCGTAACCAAATCATCCAGCTGAAGATGTCTGCAGCAGATGTGGTTTCCATATCTGGTTGCAAGGATGACCAAACGTCTGCAGATGCCACAGAGGCAGGCAAGAGCACAGGAGCCATGAGCTGGGCGTTCATAACCGTTTTGACGGATAACAGGAACCAGTCGTACTTGTCTCTCTTGAACAACATGAGAAACGTACTTGCCCCCAAATATTCACAGAAACCACAGTTGAGTGCCTCTCACCCTCAAGACATGAACTTGGCCTTTATGATTTAATGAAGGCTGGTTCGTACCATAAAAAGATTTCGGATTTACGCCTGGTTTTAGCACATTAAAAAGCCAGAAGTAAATTAAACAACCAGGAGTACATTGAAACTGTTGGAAACACAGAATAGTCAGTAAAAATTATATTTTTTTTTAGATTCAAATACTAAATTTACTTATTTGATCCTGATCTGGTACTGATCTGATCTGATACTGATTCGATACTAATTCAATACTGGTCTTAGTACTGACCTCAATACAAAAAATTAAAACTGATCTCAATAATACATTCTAAATACACAAAGCTTAATATCAAGACATAACGTTGTACCGGTCTACACCTCTAGCATAGCCCCCTCCGCAATAATTCCACCGGTAGCAGAGCTATGGACTGCACACCATGACCGTCTATTGTGCGTGTCGGCCTTTTCGCACGTTTCAAGCTCGTACGTACACGGTAGGCGAAGCGCGCCTGTATCACGCATCTTCTCTCTCGAGCCAGCACAGTGCAATCAGTATACCTTTTTTTTTTCCACACAAATGGCAGACCAGTTTGCTAGACAAAAATCCACGCGCTGGGTAAAAGCAGATGTGCCTTCGTATGGCGATTGGGGCGACGAATACGGCGACTACGAAGACTTGCCCCAACAAAACGCTTCTCCCATGAGCTCCCTGGGTCACCATTTTCAGCCGGACCATTCTTCACATCCCGAACAGGACCCAGTCCCGCCCAGCTCGTCCACGTTGGTGCTAACAATCGATAAGCTCAAGTCTGGAAATGATGATGATGACGATGAACTGGACTCGTCTTTCGAGAAAGAATCAGATCACCATTACACTGACATGTACGCGGGTCAATCTGAGCTGGTTCAGGCTACTCCCACAACGCACGCAAACACGCAGGCTGTACACCAAAGCCATACTTTCTCGCTCAAAAGCGAATCTCCTTCGCTGGCGAAAAGCTCCTCTGTATCGGTTGTGCCTCAGGGAACTGATACTAAGGCCGACAATGGGCGTGAAGTTCCAAGACGTCCTCTTTCCCCTTTGAAAAACATCTCCCACAGCTCGATCAGCGGTGATCTCTTACCTCCTACGCCAACTTATCAAGCAGAGCATAGCTTTTCTGCATCTTCGCCTGATCAGGACCAGTCCGACCGCAGCTACTTATCGGATGCAGACTCGATCCAAAGAGAACCTGCTTCGTTGAACTTAGGGTCTTTTAAGGACAGGGTAGTGGACACTCCAGAGCCAGTTCATGATCAACCCTCTCCGGAGACGCCAAAGGCTTCCGAGGTGGCTAAGCCCAAGCCTTCTGTTCCGGAAACTTTAGTTTTGTCTATTGACAGAATGAACACGAATGATGATGACTCTAGCCTGGAAGATGAAATCCTGCAAAAGGAACAATACCTGCATAATGATACCCCTTACAATGGAGGCGCCCAAGAACCGGAACACGCCATGCTGGATGATAACGATGATTGGGGCTACAATAGTGACCATAGCAGCAATCTTGAAGTTGAATCTGGGTCCCAGGATGTTTTGGAATCGGCTCGGAATGAGATCTCAAACGTCACTGAGAGAACTACCGCACACCCCAAGCATAAAGTCGACACGGAAGCTTTGGATTCTTTGATCAACAGCTTACTGAAAATGGAAAATCTGTCGGGCTACGATTACGACGATGGTGATGACCTGTTTGGTCTCGATGACCCGCTCAATAATGACACCTTAACGGGCAACCACTTACCTACTCTTGACTCCATCCACGACATATCCTTGCCTGATTTTGAGCACCGTTTTCTGACCGATGAAGAGGTAGAGCCCTTGCCTATTAAGGGTCTTACTGACGAGTGCCTCAAGTCAAAGCATGAAACATTTGTGTCAAATGTTCGCCAACCATCCATAAAGAAAGCTCCTCCAACAGCCGTGCGGGAAGACTTTACTCACGACAAAGGTATCAGTACCAGTTCTACAATCGAGAAACCTCAAGAGGAAACAATTGCAGAGTCTGAGGAACTCCCAGAGAATACCATCGAGGATGCTGCTGAAGAAAATGCTGAAAGTGCCTTGGAAAGTGCCGAAAGTGCCCAAGATACCTCCAAGGACACCGCCGACCAAAGTCTTCCCCTTGCACCACCCAAAAAGAATCTAAAGGCAGAAGACTCGGATGTTTCTCGTCGCGCTTCAACCATCTCGAATGCCACATTCAACATGGGTGCCTGGAAACCCAACACAAATAAGTTCAGGGACCAATTTGTCAACGACAATGATAACGAATCCCAATTCAACATGAGCATCTATAGCAAAAACGACGCGGCGTACAAAAAGTTCACCGGTTTGGGGCAGGAGTCCAATTATGCTGAATCCGTCACCAACTCCAGTTTCATTTCGGTGCCGGAAACTATCGAAGCCAATTTGCATAAAATCAACGAAGACCAAAGCGAGGAGGAGGAACAACCGGATTGCGTTTCTGCTTTCAATAGCCCGCAGACACTTCTAACATGCCCTTCCCCCGGCAACAGCTCGGTCCCCTCGGTGCTCCGAGAGCACCAGTACGAAAAAGGTAAGTTTCACGAGCAGTCGCCACATTCGTCGATGATCAAGGTGGGAATACAGGAAGACGAAGAAGAATCCAACAGTGCACTTGTGGAATCCAAACCTTCAGAGTCTCGCTCGGCAAGTTACTCTGCTACGAAGGCCGAAATCAAAAAGTATCCTGTGTTCAACTGGAAATCTATCATGAGTATTTCTCAGCCTATTGACAGAATCAAGATGCTAAAGAAGGCCCGGAACGACGAAGAAATGTATGACACTGGCTTATCCTCGTGGCTCAATGACGTGTTGAAGTCTACAGAAAGCTCATCTCATATGCAAATCGGGAAGTTGGCCACGCACGCTTACCAAAATGCCCAACATAGTGATATTAGAAGACACACTTCTATTCGAAGTAAGGTCAGTCAAGTCCGGGATAAATTGGATTCCGGCAACTTTGAGAAGGCATCAAGTCTCGGGAAGAAGTTTTTTAGCCGCGGAAAGAAGCTCATGAAGCAGAGCTCCGACTAATGATTATATGCCATCTCTATCTAGAGTATGTAGATTATAGAAATAATGCACGTATTGCGCCCCTGACAGCCGATGGAAAAATAACAAATGGGAGGAAAAAAAGAACTCCGCGACGGGGAATTGAACCCCGGTCTACCACGCGACAAGCGGTAATTCTAGCCACTAAACTATCACGGATTTTACACAGTTGAAATTTCCTAACATAATTGTTAGACATAGAATTGACTCCATTAAATACAAGAGTCTAATTGAGTCTAGATTATGAAGATCTACTCAGTATGGAACAGTATTTGCGAATGCAAGAGTTTCCAATGAGTACGAGCTGCTTATGACGCACTAAGGTAACCTTAGTCATAAGGAAAGAGTCTAGGCTTATCATCCCGCCAGATATGTAATGATAGCAAGAGCCTAGTCTTGAGAAAAAAGAACTCCATTACTTAATCTTAGATAGATAGTCTAATACATATATCAAGTAATTAAGAATATACATAATACTGTTCGGGTTAATTCCTACTATTAGTAGCCGTTCAGAATATACAGTTGCCGTTAGGTCATCGTTTCTGGGAGGATCCGTGATATCGATAAGCACGTTAGGAGCTTAAACTTATTGCATATACAGGCTATAACCTTGAGTTGCATAATAATTCTAACATATAAGGAAAATTTTGCAATTTTTTATCTTCCACTATTAATTTTAGTTAATAAGTTAAGCCTTTTGTTTCTACAAATACTCATAAGTTAGGGTAAACTTTACTTAAACTGTATATATAGTGTATTAATCATCATTGACATTCTAAAGAAGGCTGACATGATGAATGAGGTCGTTGATGTACAAGATATAAATGACCCCTTTTAAAAGTATACAATGAGTTCTCAATCATTCAAGCAAATTTTTATTTACAGCAAGGTTAATTAGCAAGTTAAAGATTTTAAATCTCCCTCTCAGTCTCTTTGAAGTTGTCCTTTTGCAAAGAGTCGTTGGTAGAGTCAAATTCTTCTTCAGCGACCGGCACCTCTCTGACCTCTCCATTCTCTTCGTCCCACCTTGCAACATCTCCAAGAGGAACTTTGATAACAGTGTGACCCTTTTCTCCAGTTGAAAGCTCAAAGGATTCGATTCTGTGTTTATAGCCACCGACCTTAGGAAGAACAAATGCCCATATCGCGTAGTAGCCAAAGCAGAGTGCAATGAGACCGATGGTCGTAAGCGGATAAGCAGCATAGAAGAAGGAAACATCGGATCCAATGAGTGTTCCCTTTGGAGGGACAAATGCCATGATCAACACAAAGCACATCCATAAAATAGACACAACAAGAATGGGGGTCCAGATATGGAACTCTTTGTAGCCCAAGCCTCTCTTCTTGCGGATGCTTCTGAGCCTAAGTAATCCAATAAACAAGAGTAAGTTGAAGACATAAGATTGGTAGGAGCCTAAGTCAACGACAAAGTTGTATGCGTCGCCAGGTGGAGGAGCAAGCAAGATGACAATATTCACCAATAAGGTAATGAAAGCAGCAAAAATTGGGGTACCAAAAGGCTTAACACTGGTCCAGAGCCGAGGATAGGGTAAAACACCCTGTCTGCCACACTCTCTCAAAGATCTCGAGTGGGCAATGAACACTCCAAGCAAATGGCCAAAAGCGCAAAGGGCAATAAACACACTCGAAGCAATCAGCCCCTTCTCGCCAAAGACCTTTTGGAAATAGATGGAAGAAATCAAATTTCCTGCCTCCTTGATGCCTTCCACACTGCCAATTCCGGCGTATAATCCACTAATAATAAGAATGTACATAATGAAAATAATGAACATGGTCAAAGGAACATAAGTTTTGTAAGCAGAAATAGTCCGATGTGGGGCAGTTTCAGCAACAACACCAAAAGCGTAGCTCGAACCACCAAAGGAAAAGACGACTTTAAGAATGGCGTTCGAGATTGCATTTCCATCTTTGGTTGTTCCTTCCCACGCATTGTGGAACACTTTTTTCGTGTCTCCCACTTTGGTATGTCCCCCGTACACAGCAAAAGTAGAGAAGATCATGAAGATGATAAAGATGACCTTGACGAAGCCCAAGAAGCTGCTGAGTCTCATGGCAAACTTGGTATTGATGGACACAATCAAGAAGCAAAGAAACAAAGGCAAAAGAGCTAAACCTCTTTGTTCCCAAGGAGTTGGTTTATATTGGGCAGCATGGAAAATATAAGTTGCAAATGCCGAGGCCGACGAGGTAGCAAAGGACAAGATCACCGTCACTGCAGCGTATACAACCGGCACCATAAGTTTTGGCCGAGGATAAGACTGCTCTAAGTAAACTACTTCAGCACCGGATCTTCTGGAAAAGTAGGTGACAAATTCAATGTAGGCACAGATTTGAAACATGGTGATGATGAAGCCAACAACCCAAAAAATATAGGTGGCACCAATGGACCCCAAAGAGGTTAAAACAGACGCCGGCGTCACAAATATACCTGTACCAATGACACCTTGAATGATCAAGTACACCACGGTCAAAGTGCTCGCCTGATAACCCAAAGGAGAAGACTTTTCCACGGGAGCACCGGTGGAATCTTGCTCAAAGGAAGAGGAATCTGAGACATCAATCTCTTTGGAGGTAGGACTGATACCAAATACGATGTAGCCAGCAACATCTTTGAATTTCTGAAAGCTCAGCATTTTCTTTGTAGTTGTAGGAGAAAGTGTTTTTTCGGATTTGAGGCTTTTTATGTAGAGCCTAGCAAACCTGAAATGTGTAGCATATCATAAATCACGAAAGTAGTCGGTCATTTTGCAACTGTGGTGGAGGTGTGGAACACAGCAAAAAGAAACCAAAAGAGTGCGCAACTATGCTATCGACAAGTCAGATTCGATGAATAACAAAATTTGCATAGGGAACCTGTAGATTGGCCTTCGGTATGGCGTTTTTTTTGCAGTCGTTCGAAAGGCGGTTCCTGCACATAGGAGCTCTGTGGCTCAGGCGCTCTCCATCAAATATTCATCAATGACGCAACTGACATTCCCCTCGGCCTAATCACATTCCACCCATTCGGATTATTTACAATACACAGGGGGCAATAAATGACCCCCAATTCCAAAACCTAAAAACGGAATGGCTTATTTTCGTTTCAGCCCCGCTTACCCACTTTTTTAAAGTTGCTTAAATTTCTCGGCCTTGAATACCATTAGAAATCGTAATATCATGAAATGAAAGTTTACATCTGCCATTGTCCAAAAGAGCATGTGGAGTGGCTCCACCGGCTTGGCATCCAAAACAGTCCACTTGGGGGGGCACTTGGTTTCAAGAACAACCGTGCGCGCCAACACTCAACGGCGTCCCGCCTATTGCCTCGCAGCCACACAAACAATGCAAGACGGCCTAAAGCCAGCCGCATCAGACTTCAGGGTTCAGAAAATCGAGAAGATTGCAACATTGTTCATGTGCGCCTCACGGGATATTTTTGGTACGCAATAAGAAAATTTCTTCTGGATTTGGCGTATCTCTCTGAGCATACCTCCTCTTCACATACGGAATCCATGACTAAATAGGGGTAAACGTCATTCAGAGGTTATTCCCCAAAACGGCTCCGCTTTTCTGTCTTGTCCATGGAGCCCACATAACCCAGAACCCGTCATTGACTGCTTATGACCATCCTATATCATCTTTAGCATACTACATAGTATCAGGTTGCCAATAACTCATGTAGATTGAAAGAAGTGTTGTCTTTTCAAACTCATGGGCAATTTTTTTGGTGGGTGGTGCATGCTTAAACCTGTCTGACTCAGATCCTTTCTTAATTGAACAATGCGCATTCTCAATGGGAAGCCGCAAAAGGTCACCAGTCTCAAAACTGGGTTTCCATGGGAACCACTGCCTACACATGGGACTTGTTTCAACAAACATTCTTTAGGCTTTGACTGTGGGTAGCCGCCATTGCGATGCTCTTTTGGCTGAGTTTTTTGGTTTTTTGGTTTTTTTTGTTTTTTTCAGTTCAAACCATTCATGTTGAGTCTGATATGTTGCCTTTCCATGACCTTCTTAACTTTAACAATGCCGCTTTGTTTTATGAACCCCTTTAATTTAAATTCTACAAACGCGTTCGGAACTTGTAAATAAAAACAAAAAGTTGGGTTATACAACAGGCTTTTCGGATATTGGTTAATCGCAGCCTACAGAACGCTACTTGGGGTCTCCCCAAGCAGTAATCCAGCAAAGGTTTTGTGGACTTTAGATATTTAACAGAAATTACAAAAAGAGATTTTCAATGTTCTAGAACAATTAAATTTAGTAACTTTTCTGTTCCGGCCAAGTTAAACTCATAATTACTATGCGTTTCTTGGGCTTGAAATCGCAACGAGCTTGTTGGAAATAACTTGCTCAGGATTTACTGCAGATGAATGCAGCTGTTAAATTTAGAATACAAAGGTATATAAAATGCTGTTTCCCCCTACTATTTTTGTTCGGTATCATTAAATCTCTTGATTATGAAAACCATATACCTATCAGTCGTTTCTTTTCTTGCTGCCACTACTTTGGCAGACACCGAAAGCTTTGCGTTTGCCGTAAAATATGATGGCAAGCTTCAAAGGGTTTCTAGTGAGAATGTCAAACATAATTCCAGTGTTTTTGTGATTGGAAAAGAGCTGAAAGGTGACCCTCATGTTCTCACTATGAGGAATGGCGTTGCCTTCATTGAAGGTAAGGACAAACCTGAGCCAGTCGGGAATGTTGATGGATACTTCGGATTTGGGCAAGATGCGAAGAAAACCGCTTTGAGGTTTGACAAAAGCTTGAGAGTTGTCAACCAGGTGTTCCACGCATGCAGTGTCAGTCATTTATTCGGAGATTCTAACATTCAGGTTATTACTGTGGAAAAACCTTACGGTATCAATTGCAAGCCTGTGGAAATTTACAAGGACCCAATTATACCAGAGGGCAAGGAAGCTTCCAGGGAATCAATATTCCACAAGACTGATATTGATGGCCAGTTGGATATTCTCTCGCATGCCAAACCTAATCTTTACCCTAAACCTAAACCTGTCTCCTCCGTGATAGCTCATCTGAAACAAGTGACTTCGAAAGATCCTGATTGTTCTTCTGATTGTGCTGCTAGTAGCATTGCCTGGAAGAATGATACCTCTATCAAGACGGTGTGGAAGACTTACACCAACTATGTCACCTACTGCCCTGAACCCACTACGTTGACTGTAACGGTGTGTGAGGACGTCTGTAAGCCAACGACTGTTAATGTGCCCAAGGAAACCACTTTGACAATAAGCGGAACTTTCATTGTTCCCGAGACCATCCAAGCACCTAGCAAGCCAACTGCGCCACTGGTAAAGCACATTTCTAAGCTGACCGCACCTGCCAAGCTTTCTGAGAGCTCAAAACCTGGCAAGCCGCTGAGTACCTCCCAAGTTAAACCCGCTCCAAGCGTTTCTTTCCTGGCTGGTGGAGTATCAAACGCAATTGGAACCATCACCATTCTTGGTTTCGTTGCTCTTTTGATATAGGCTCACATGGTCTAGTCAATCACTTTCGTTTTGTCCCCTATGGAATTGTGATTCTGTACAGCTTTTTCGAAAGAATAAAACCTTGAGAAAAAGATACATTGTACTCAAGCCTTCTCCAATTTACTTCAGTGTATATAATAATATACCCTCATACTCGGGCAGAAAGGTGGATCATCACCCATATGAGGGCAATTAATTACTATTTTCAGAATTTCAGTATGCTTTCAATGAGATAGGAAAATCTTGGGGTGTATTTGTTTTGAAACCATACATTTGTTGCAATAGCTTGGAAGCCCTGTATTTGATAAAAGAAGAATTTCAATCAGCCCACCATGGGTAGTGCACTACCCCATGCGGATGTTTTGAGCCTAATCTGTTCGATATTGAGTTAGTGTGGCCCTTTTAACAATTTCACAGCGACGCTATGCATGTAACTCCGTTGTTTGGAAGACCTTTTCTTGTGTACTGTGTATATGTCTTAGATACTTTCCACAGAGGATCATCAACTAACATTTCGCTCAAATTCTGAACTGAAATCCAACAAATAGCACAATATTGCAGTGAAGTGTAGTAGCCCAATTAGAATCTCCAGTAGATCTGGATTTTAGGAGACAAATTGCTTATAGCTCCACGGTCATTTAACGGATCAAAAATTGAAAGATTTTCTCTTGATTATGCAAAAAAACCTCTTGAAGGGTGGATACCTAGATATGTGTCCAACTGGCAAGATTTCAGGTGAATTAACAACCACCTCCTCCTCCACTATCTCCACCCCCTCCTCCAGAATCACCTCCACCACCAGAATAGCCACCTGAATCGCCCCCGGAATAGCCCCCCGAGTCGCCACCTGAATATCCTCCATTACAACCCCCAGAATCACCTCCGTAATAACCTCCAGAATCGCCCCCGGAACAGCCTCCATGCCCTCCGTGGTGGTGATGTACAGGTCCACAATT
Source organism: Metschnikowia cubensis (assembly GCA_002374405.1). Taxonomy (NCBI): domain Eukaryota; kingdom Fungi; phylum Ascomycota; class Pichiomycetes; order Serinales; family Metschnikowiaceae; genus Metschnikowia; species Metschnikowia cubensis. Next base: position 59,380 of record NKZA01000087.1, read on the forward strand.
GCCGTATTCATTTCCGCAGGTCCATTGGTAAGTGTTTCCCGTGTAATAATTGACTGGGTAGTTGGTAGTCGAGTAGGCACTAGTACCTCCTGTTGTACGCTTGGTCTTTTCCTTCTGGGAGCCTGTTTCTGAATATACATGGGAAGCCGGGTAATTGCGGTTCAAAAACCAATGGACTAAATAGAACCCGTAATTTAAGAAGGAGAATATGATTGCCAATTCTGAAATCACGTGGTTTAGCCCTCGGTTCTTGTGCACTGTGAACAGTACAATGGAGAGCACCATCAGAGCGATGGACGAAACTAAGAAGACGAGAAAAACCACTGCTCCTGCAACAAAGGAATAGTTTTGAAATATGCCAGCATTGAATGACACACGACGAGCGAACACCAACAAACTCAAAATCCCATTAACCACACAAGCAATGTTGAGTAAGAATCCGTGCACCACAAGGTTAATTCCAAGGTAGATCAACAATATGGAGCTAATAAAACAAAACGGGTATATAGCAAGGAAGCGAACAGGAATCATTAGGTCCGCTCAATCCCTGTTTTTTGTTGTTATTTTTCTTTTGGTTTGGGGTATGACTCTTTACTATCTGTATAATAAAATGAGGTGTTGCTTTACACGAACTTTACGGTTTTGTCCGTCTGGCAAATTATAATGAGTGTATAGTTGAAAGTGTAATAAGTTGAGTGATAGGGAGCTAATAAAATTTTGAACCTGGGACCTGGTTCATATACCACGGGATAAGCCGGGGTGTGGGGCTCGTAAGTCGGCTCGAAAAAGAGGAGCCGTACCGGTTTACGAGATCTTGTCTGTAGGAAAAGTTACTATCTTAAGAATAAATTGATTGTCTGCAGGATAAATAACTATATGTATGAAAAGTGTTTATTTGCAGGTCCAGTGACTCTCACATTCCCGTGGTCACGCAAATAATTTGTAGTCAGAGGAAAGCATTACCACGTGGGTTCGAGCGCGATGCTCGAAGTATGCCTAAAGCTATGGCTTACGTTTATTCTTTTAAACGAAGAGGCTAAGCTCTGATAATGAAGGAGTTATTTGTATGCAGTACAAAATTCTGAAATCAGAAGAAAACAAGAAAATCAATAGTCTTACCCTTACAACGAGTAATGTCTTTTTGATGAATGAACCATACAGTCTTCCAGTTTTTTTATTCTAATTAATCAATTATAATTTATTTACGGGTTGATCAGTTGTTCAGCTTGGTTTGTGTGTAACAATTACGTCATGAACGTGCGGCTTGATCAGTCACGAGTTGACTTCATCAACGGACCGACATACTATCCACAGTACCCCCACCCACTTGCCCTTAGTAATCTTAGAGTAGCCTTTATTATGATCAAGTGATGCTATCACATAATCGGAAATATTGAAAAGCCATAACCCATGACAACTACCAGGTAGGACCCTAGCTTGGGTTTAATGAAGAGAAGTCACTATGTGACTGGTGATACGATTAAAGATCTAAAAGGTCTAGCAGCACTTTTCTTATCTTTCTCGATTCTTATTTTGAGAGATTTTGTTCATATGGGTATACTAGCTTACGTTGTCACTCAGAATATTGGTTGGTTTGTGTATTATATGCAGTATCAAGATTTTATTGATGATATAGGCTTTCTAACTAGCCAAATTTTTAAATGTAGATTAGTCATGTATTCCAGGTGAGCTCAATGTGAGTTTTAAGGGGAAATTTTGAAAAATTGATTTTTACAGTCACGTAATATTTTTTCTATTTTGACTCGTGGTGGCAGTAGTGAGTATTTTCAAGAAACATTCTCCAAACTCCAATACCAATACTACTTCAATTTTTAATACTCTTTATGATAAATGTCTTGATTTGTTTTGCAAATTTACTGCTGTTTATTATTGATAACAGGATTGTTATGCACCTTGCATGGGTCAAGGTCTTGAACTCATGTTCTTCAATCAAGAAGAAAAAACTCAAAGTTCCGCAATCAAAAAGGGAAAAAAAAAACTCATTGGGTCTTGCAATAAGAATTGGTGATGTCACAGAGAATCCTGAATTAGGTGTTAGGGATATTAAGTGGTGCAAAATCCTGTAACTTTATTTTGAAGATTACCATATGGGTAGTGCGACACCCATAATGGGTCTAGAGAACAAAGTATCCATATATTTGATAACACAAAGTATTGCAAGAATCGGGCATGTGTAAGTACGACTCATCATGGTTATTGTTTTTCTTTTCTAGATACACTTAGTAACAAAGCATGAGTTACAAATGTCACTATTTTAACACATGTCCTTCTTGAGGTCACTTATATGCAGTCGTCAAATGTAGTCATCAAATTTAGGCACTAATGCAGTTACCCTTGACTCTCTAAATAAGATTTTTCAAGTTTTGCTCTAGATTTTGCAATCTAAAAGCATTTATTCTACAATTAGTAACAAAACTCTACCGTAAATAGAGGGTTTGAATGGCTGATATGGCACCAGAAGGCCTTATACTGTGGAGTATTCCCGACTAGAGAAAAGGCTTCTTCTCTTCCCTACAGGTTGAAAATTTCAAGCGCACTATTTTTGAGGATTGGCATTATTTCATGAAAGAACATGGGGTTCCGTGATCTTTGCTTTCAACAATCACGTCATCGCGCATAGATGCATACGATGAGATGCTATTTTTACCCTCACGAGGATATTTTTAGATGGCTGCAAAAGTATATAAACCGGTTGAATCTCCAGTAATTTCCTTTCTAATCATCATCATAAACCAATACAAATACAAACCAACACAAATACAAGTTAAAAAAATAAACTGTCACAATGCAATACCTTCCATTTTTGAGCATCCTCGCCGTGGCACTTGCTGGTCAATCCATCAGCCCAGTGCTCATTAGATCCGGTTCCCAGTACCAATATGCTCTGTTGGGATCCGACGGTAACAATGTTGTGCCTAACGGAAAACCTGAGTTGAAGTTGGTGTTGAACGACGATGGGTCTTTGGTTGACACCGCCTCTCAGAAGTACGTCAACATTGGATCTAGCGGATATGTAACTTTNCCTCTCAGAAGTACGTCAACATTGGATCTAGCGGATATGTAACTTTGTCCGACAAGGCCCAGAAGGGATATTCCATCAAGGATAAATACTTGGCCCATGACCTGAACAGTGGTTTTGGTGTTGAGAACAACAAGATTGCATTTGACAAGAGCGGCTCCGACTTCTTGGGTGTTGCTGTGAGAATCATGGACTCCAAGAAGGTGGACGATGTGACTCCAAAGGGCAAGACTGAGACCACCACCACCGAGACCCCAAAGAAGACTGACCCTGCTCCAAAGACTGAGGCCGCTCAATCTGGACAATCCAAGGATGGTAAGTTCGGACTCATTGCTATCCACTCCGGATCCAATGTTCAAAATGCTGCTATCAAGAAGGTCGACAGCCACCCGCACGTGTTCTCTGTTGGTGGAGACCAAGGTGAGGACTTGCAGTTGACTTTTGGTGAGGACAAGACCACCTTGTTTGACCAAAACGGAAGAGGTATCAACTTGGACCAGAACAGCGGTGAGTTGGGAGACGTTGCACCTTTCGGCCGTCAGCCTGCTACAACTGGTTTCTCCATCAAGGACGGACACTTGGCCTATAATGGAAACACTGCATGGAACGCCTGTCCTTCTGGAAACGGGTTGTCATTGTCCAACAAGGACTGCACTGGCGGAACCTCCATTGAATTGAGAGTCGTTTAAGTGCTTCGATAAAACTTTGGATATTATGAATAATGAATGATTTTGATTCTGACAGTGGTGTCGTATTTGTCTTTTGTGTGAACAATCCGGCTTGGCCAATTGCTTCGACATTTAAGACCAGTTTGAATTGAACTGGTCCATAATGTCATCTATAGCAAAGGGCAGTCACAGCAGAGAACTGCTGGACACTTAATCAGTCAGCAAATGAGAGGGTGGAACACAGGAAACATATACATTTGTTTGAAGAAATTAACTTTCGTAGGAGTTAAGTAGAAGTTGTTGAACTTTCGCACACACCTGTGCATAGTTTGGATTTGTTATGACGTTGGTCTCCAATAAGTCTCTCTAGCATGGTGTTTCAGGGTTCATCTTTAGTCACTTATATTCTTCCTAAACCTAGATATTAGTGATCTTCTTCTCACAATTGATACCGCTCAAACTAGAGCGGGATCCTCTCTATATATAGCCAATCCCCGGGACTCGCAAGCCCGAAACCGGCATTGCGTGATTGACTGTGCATGATGACTGTACGTAGGAAAAATCCTACGAGCACTAGAATTGAGTACTTAGTGTCAGTGGATCCTACTAACGAGACTTAGCTTAGGCTCAGTCTCAAACCTTACCACTCATAAGTATGAGATGGTGTGAAAGTTAGTATTCAAGGAGACTTGAATATTAGGCGCTAAGCGTCATGCAAGATGAACGCGTGTGGTATGCCTGCGCCGGGAGATTGCCTAATAAGGAAATCTCTAGGTCAATGTGAAACATTGCTATGAGTCACATTCAGAAGATCAGCTGTTTCAAGAAATCCCTCAAGGGTTACCCGAAGCAGCCTGGAAGCATATAGAACGAGCAGGTTCGCCTAATAAGATGAATCCCCAGGGATCCCTCTAAGGCATATTACAGTATTCGAATATACAACTGATATAACTTTGTTTATAAATCCTAGTGTCCTGCTTAAGTTCTCATCTGCATCTCGTCTTAATGAACCACGTGGGACCTATCATCTCATCTCAAGCCTGTGTTATGACGTCATCCTGCAGGTAACATGCTTCACAGTTGTCCGCACTCACAGGTTGGCACATGACTCATGTCCCACAAGTCCAACACTTTTCACCTACTAGTGACCTGCATTTAGTGTATCTCTCAAACGCATCCAACGCCTCTACGAAGTACATCGCCTCCGTACATTTCAACTTATATTTCAGTATATATTAATGTGCAGGGGTATGTAAATCATATCATTTAACGCTAAAGTCACAGGAAAGGGCCAGAGCCGAATTTTATACTTTTCCGCTCGTCTAAGGCTTGTACATCCTTGTTGTTCAAAGTGTGCACAGCCCTATTGACTCGCAATGGACTGCATACAACATATACATGAGGTCTCCGTACATGCTAAGTACTCGTTGACATATGTAAAGCTCCGTAAAACACATTTGTACTACCCTTTTTCGCTTAATGTCGATTGCATGTTTGCTTAGGTATAATTAGTATGCACAATTTCAGAAAAAATCTTAATTAAACTTTTAAAGGTGGCGATGTATCCATTCAGTTACCTTGGATTTTATTATTATTTCTCGGGATATTTTCTACAGTGAACAATCTGTACACCAAAATATTGAGAGAAATATTTCATATTACCTCCTGGTTCCTCTGATCTCTTTCAAAAAGGTATTGAGCTTGTTAGGTACATCCAATACGTCACTACCACATGAAGTTACAGGTACTAAAATAAGGTCAGATCCAAAAAGATACGTGCCAATTATAGCAGTCCCGCGAGAATAAGTGCAATACAAAAATAAACTTTAAGATGCTAGCTATGCTTTCAGACCCACATATGCATCGAAGAAGAAAATAAGACTAAGAAAATAAAGTATTTTATGAACCTACCCTAGAAGATTCTCGTGATGCTTGAGTTTGAATTAGGCTTGTATTCTATTCTTTCAAGGAAGTCATATCTCGAATTACCAGAATAAAGCTTTAACATCCTGAACCTTGCGAGTCTAGAAGCACTGCAGCCCATGCCTCGTGGATGAAGATTTTATAATGTAAAAAGGACAAACTTACAAAATAAAGTACCTGTGACCCACTCGCCTTGAACTCTCTGTCTCATTGGTGTCTGTCTCATTGGTGCGCGATTCAGCTAGGTCGTATCATATTAGGTATACATGTTAGAGGGGCGTGCAGGTGATTTATGCCTAAATACAAGGGCATTGCATGCTAATATAATGGTAGTTTCTAAAGACTTTTGGAAATGTTCCGTATAATGGATCTTCCGGTTGAGAGACCTAAAATAGTCTTTATCATTTTCGCGACTTGAAGAGTACATTATCTTAAGTTGGTCTATTGTTCTCGGTCTTCTCGAGTTTGATGACTTGACCGGGGGAAGAATGGAGCTGAAATTAAGCACGCAACTCTCAAAAGATACAAATCATCAAGGAGCCTGTGTATATTTGTCTCAAAGGTTGCAGTTCAGCTCAATGATACTCTTCCAGATTTAGCTATTGTCATCACAGGGAATCTTGGTGGACATGAAAGGGTCCTTGGAAAGTTGATGAGGAATAGTTACACATTGGCCTATAAAATACACAGATAGGAAATGACTTGGAAAATACAATCCATTTTAATGGCAGATTTAAATGAGTCTGATAGGGCCAAGTGATAACACCCCAAAGAGGTATCCAACGGGAAAATCTCAAACATTATGAAGGCTGGTATGATTGTTGGTTTTTCTGCCTCTGGAATTCCTAAGCATTGTGATGGATAAACCAGCCAATACTAGAAGTTCTATTGCTACTGTTATTTATATGTGTTTTTCTGCTACATCCTTACTATCACTATTATAATAGCACCAGATACTGGTCCTTTAGTATTGATGACTTGGACTTATTTTCAGGGTAGCTCTTTTGACTGGCGGGAAATTATATTTTTCTTAGCGACTTTCGACTTCCATGATCAACGTCCTGCTGTTAGATCCACTATAGGTAGGACATAACCTATAGAGACATTATGAAGCCTACGATGACCGATCTCAACATTGGTCACGGCAAACGCGTATCACGGCGTTAACAAATCTCAACATTGTTCTAGTGGAGAGTTTTTTGGTAACACGTTTCTCTCAAAGTTATATAAGCCACTACGGTTCCTCGCTTGAGGAACCATCAACGAATACAAGTTTAGGTAACATACGTTATAAAGAACATAACATTGGCCGTCTAGATGAGTTACAATTTTTGAGGAGTCTGACTGGAGTATATTCTGGTCTTGAAATTCACATTTGGCTCATCCTGAACCGCAAATCTGCCAGAAAAATTCCACTCAAGCCACTATTAATGAAAAAAATGCTAAATATAGTAATATCTTCTAACCGCGTATTTATACTATAGTTCTTCGCTGTACATCTTAAAATGTTTTGAGCAGGAAAAAGATACTGGATTTCTTTTACTCTTTTGGCCATAACCCAGATTCAAAGATCAACCGAAACGTCAAAACCCCTGCAAGCCACAATGAGAGTTTCCTCTGGTCGCTCTTGGTAGGTGTAGTATTCAGGTTTAGGTATCCGGGATTTACGCACTCAAAATTTTACCCAATTGTATTCAACTTCACTCGGACGACAATAGGGGTGAGACCACCAGCTGGTCATCAGTGTAATTGACACTGAGCCTCAAGAAGTTGCAAACCTCAGCACCCCATAGAGACTGCCAGAAGTATTACCAAATTCACCAAATTTTTCTTTCGAAAAACAAAGGAATAAGAAATTCACCATTCAAACCCACCAATACCTGTAATCACCAGAATGATTAAATTTGTAACTGAAAAATACGAAACATCTGAACAATGCGCAGAGACGTGAGTTCCTAGTTAGCAAAAAAAAAGACACTTTTATACACACACCTTCATATGTCGCTCCGAGAACGCGCGCTCCTCAATGAGACGTACTGTTCCATCAAAATGTGGAGAGTTGAATGAAAGACAACCAAAAGATTTTAATCACCACAGTGTTTCTCAAAATTATGTAAACCGGTACGGCAAAATCTTTCCAGCCAAAGAGGGACAGAATGGTTCAAACCAAAGTAGCAAAACGATTCAAACCACACTAGCAAAATCAAACAAACAGATAATCCAAAAAATTTCGTACTCCTTCCAGTTCAGCGACTTCCATTTTGACCCTTGATTGTTACTGCAAGACTCGCAAAAGACTCGCAAAAGACTCGCAAAAGACTCGCAAAAGACTCGCAATTGTAGAGCATATGAGATAATCGTCCAGTATTAAGATTTCAGAACATTGAATTTTGAAGAAAGTTGGTGTGAAACCTTACCCCAGTTGGTTGAAAGACTGTACAAAGGCGTACGAAACCTCTCGAATTATTGGTTTGTTTAATTTTGCTGATTTTGCCGTATTGATTTGAATGCTTTCGAGAAACACTGTAAATACCTCATTCTTTCTGCAAGCATCCCCAGTGACTCACATAAAACAAGTGGGTGCTTGATAATGCTAATAATTGCGATCACATGAATAAAAACACTCACATGCACAAACTAACAACTGCCATTGATCAACCAATGGCAAATGGTGGATACTTGCATGAAACCCGCTTTCTCCATTGAGAGTCAAGTATTTTCCTTATCCTTGAATGCCAGCGTGGTGAAGGAGTATATTTTCCGGCATATACATAGAGACTGCGTTTTCCACTTAATTGTTTGAGGTCCCAGTCCAACAACAGCAATTATGTTCGAGACTTATTTTCATGCATGCGAGATAAAATCATGTGCGTGTAAACATATTGTTCAAACAATAGAGCAATCTGTGGTATAATCGAGTTAGCGTGTTTTGCCCCGTCATGCCATGATTTAAGTCAATGATCTAAAGCTGATATTATGAGACTTCAAGGTATAGCAATTCTTATCGCCACATGCAACCACCAACCAAGCATTCACCAACCAAGCAAGCGCCTGCACATACGGGCTGCTCACTACAATGGACGAAAGAGTGCTTGAAGAATTGATGGAGAGTTTCTTTCTCAACAATTTGAGTGCTTGGAGTTTTAAGGGCTGCTGGACTTTTCGCGAGTTTACCCTATAAACTACTGTCATTTCCTAGAGGTGATAGAGTACGCAACTGGAGGAGGACTAAACTTTCTCAAGAGAATTTAAGATCTAGGATCTATATGCAGGAAACACAAACGCGTCAGGAAGTAAGGAAGATTCTTGCGGGTGTTGTCTCATATACAATGGGAAACTTCCTGCATGATTTTAATGACAGATTAAAAAAAAAGGCATTTACTAGCACATATATAGTATAGACCATGCTTCCTTGTTCACATAAGCATCTGAAAATATCATGAAAGCCGCTCTGTTGATTTTCGCCTGCCTTGTCGCCGCCACTGTGTGGGCAGACTCCACCTACCCCTCGGGCTTCTTCGCAAAAATTAACAACAGTCACGTGCCCCTTTCGTACATCGAACATCGCGTTGGCAAAAGCTATTTTGGTGCATTGGTGTACGGAAACCCATTGAATCCTCCTGTCAAGTTCAACGTTGAAGGCGGGTTCGTGTCCACTAAAGAAACACCCTTTCCAGGAAATGCAGGCTATCACGCAGATAGGGTTCTCTTCGGCCCAAGAATTGGGCAACAAAAGTTCACTATCGATAGCGACGACAAGATCCTCGATCATGTCTTCTATTCCTGCTTTCATCCTGTCAAAAAAATCAACATCATTTACGTCACGGAAGAGAATGATTCCTGCTTTATTGTGGAACTCTATCTCAAACCATATCTTGAAGAAACTGACCAAGAGCAAATGCATGCCCCTCAAGTTCAAGCAGATGGATTACCCCAACCTCCAAAGAGTGCTCCACAAAACCAAAACCCCAAAGGTACAAAACAGCAGACTAAACTGCAAGGTGCAGCCGGCTCAAATCTAAATAAAAGACCAAATTCGAATCAAGGTTCGAGCAAACATAGTTCCGGTGGTTTGCCAAACACTACATCTGCCAATAATATTAACGCAGTTGGAAGTTTGAATAAACGTTCAACTTTGAACCCAGGTTTATCTTCGAACCAAGGTTCCTCTTCGAAGCAAGGTTCAACTTCGAACGCAGGATCAGCTTTGAAGCAAGGTTTAAGCCAGCAAGCTGCAGGTGTTTTGCCAAACACTCAAGCTGCCAGAAATCTTAAG